>LUCH01001285.1:88917-100118 GCA_013368495.1 Paragonimus heterotremus | reverse complement strand
CCGGAATAAACGTTTGCTGCACTTTGCCGAAGCGATTGCTATTAAAGGTCTGAAGCCGCCATCGTGTGTGCAAAAGGAACTGTTCATTAAATTAGCACTACCTTGGCAGTGCTAGTTAATTCATTCTTTTCCTTATATCTGGACCGAACGCTCTCCGTAAGTCATAATTTGATGTATATTTTGTAATTTTCATTTCTGCAGTATGTACTTGATAAGATGCAGCGAAATCAGTTCGAACAAAGATCGTGCAATATATCATTACTAGCCTGTCTTTTCAAGTTCATTTCGGCAAAAGCTTGTTACAGTTTGGTATGTTTATCGAATAATCGCAGTGTTGATCCGTAAACATTCCCTGACCGAGATATACAAACTGGTTAATATAGAATATATAATTGTCGTTTAACAGTTCTTTGAATAGTTACTTTATGCTTGAAACTACATTGAGGTGCAACTTGGTGAAAGCGTCTCTTTTAGGACGTCCATTGTTTCCCGTCCAGAACCGCCTCCATCCTCGAGATAAACGATTGATCCAGTCAGAATTAGCGGAATTGTCAAGAACGGTCGAGAGGTAACCTTGGTTGCATTTTTATCTGTCCAACCTTTATTCCGCTATGCTCGTTCATCGCATAGTGGCCCTTCTATTTTCTGATTCGAGACTGTTCTTGGATCACTATGCATCATATAAGTTTCCTGTATTTTTCGCCTTGTGTTAATGATTACCGGGAAGAGAATCCGATTCTCGTCAGGTGCACCACTATATCGAGGAAAAACCAACGCATCCTTTCCAGGGTTTACAACAGTCTGCGTTGAGACAGGCAGAGGATTAAGTGCATCGTATATCTATTTGGAACCAAGATGTCTATCGAAATCGGGATGGCTTGTTTAGCGTTATAGACGCCTGTCGGGCATACAGCTACGCGATTAGAAAAACAGGCTGGGACCAGTTGTATCAATGAAAGCTGTATGTAGCCTGGATAATCTAATTGGGAATACCTGTTCTGTCATTCTTCCATAACCTCACTCATTTCGACTTCGGTATCAATGAGTAATTGAGTGGCAATAAACTTGTTTGATACAAAAACCAAGTGACATATTCTGTGCAAACTGATGAGTGTTGTTTCTAGCTGATCGTCTGACTAACGCCCTTTCAGTGAAGGGTGGATTCAAGGTAGCAGAATTGCCCAAATCTTGTTGTAAAGTGAGCAAAATATACTTGTACTGACAAAATGATGATGGCGTATGAAAACACTTGTAATGGAATAACGCGTGTTGGTTGATTTCCTACACTCACCGAAAACACGATATATTGATTTCGGCCTGCGTATTGCTGACATAGTTACTGTTAAATCGCGAGAAGATGATGTGTTCTAGTGGCCTAGTCTAACGCACGGTCCAGTCATAATTAGCGGAATTGTCAGGAGTGGTCGCGAGGTAACCTTGGCTATATTTTTACCTGTCGGACCTTCATATCGCTATGCTCGTCCATGGCACAGTGACCCTAACTAATTTTTGGTAACTGTCCTTCTATTTTCTGATGCGAGACTGTTTTTAGATCACTACGCATCATATAAATACCTTACATTTTTCGCCTTGTGTTAATGATTACTGAGAAGAGAAACCGATTCTTGTCAAGCGCACTAATATATCGACAACGAACCAACTTATCCTTTCGAGGGTTTGTAACGGTCTGCGATGAGGCCGGCAAACGATCAAGTGCATCGTATGTCTATCTGAAAACAAGATATCTATCGAAATTACGATGGCTTGTTTAGAGTTATAGATGCCTGTTGGGCACACAGTTATGCGCATAGAAAGACAGACTGAGACCAGTAGTATCAGTAAAAGCTGTATGAAGCCTGAATAGACGAATTGAAAATACCTGTTCTATCATTTTTCTATAACCTCACTCATTTTAACTTCGGTATCACCGAGTAATTGAATGCCAATACAAAAAGTAACATATTCTGTGTTGGCTGATATATATATATATATCGTGGTTAAAAGGGGTTGTCTAGATCTACGTGTCGATTGAACGAATTGCGCGAATAGAGAGCCTTCAGTACATCCGTTCCCCTTTCATCTTTGCTCATGCGATCACTTTCGAATGATCTTTTTTGACCTTGTTACCTGTGTCAGCGCAGTGGTGCCACAGTTGTGATCTAGGGTTGGCTCGTCGCATTGTTAACTTGTGTTCGTGCACGCGTGCGTTAAGCTGTTTGCCTGTCTCTCCCACATACTGTTGGTCAAATCCCAGACATGGAATCGCGCAGATCCCGCCGGACAGCTCGTGTGGTTCTACACGACCCTTAGCGTTTACCAAAACTGAGCGGAATGTTGGGTTTAGCCTGTGTAATATTTGGATGCCCGGTGGTTGGAGCATCCTTTGTGCTACTTCACATGTGCCGTAAATATTTGGCACTATCGTTCGCACTTTGGGTTCTGTACGTTCATTTCTTGTGAAACCTCTGATAAATGCCTTGATGAAAATACCGCGGTACCTATTAGAAGTGAACAAATGAACAGCTGTTTTCGGTCTTGTTTTCTGAGTTCAGCTGAAAAACAGTGCGTATCTGCACGTCGAAATAATGCTCTCACACAGCTTTTAAGATGACAAGCTGCACGATTGCTATCGAACCTGAGAATGACTTCAGTTGTTGTCGGTTTACGACAGACAGTAGATTCAAGCTTGTCATAAGGTCTTCTTATGACCGATACATCGAGAAACGCCAGGCGTGAGTCTTCTTTCTCTTTGTGTGTGAAGGTTATTCCATCTATTACGTTAGTCAATGATGAACGTGTTCGTCGAAGTGAACACGCAATTCAGTTTTGAGTGATTCTACAGCTGTTGATTTATATTTTGCGTCAGCTAACCAATCTTTCTAGGGGTTTTTCATGGTTCATTCAGTGCATGCCACTTCAGGACCCAAGATCACTATGGCATCCTATGACTCACTTGACAATTATAGGGGTCGAGCTGGTCACTCAAATGTCACGCGATTCACAACCGTTTGGCAAAATTATATGTTCGTTTGCAATTGATGTTGCAAGGTGAACAACCCTAATGACTTTACTAGTTATATAATCGACCCGATAATTAATAACCCAGAACGGACTGTTCGCCAACGTTTTCACGTCTTTAATACAACGAGCGAAATATGGTCAGAAGTTCCACAGCACATGTTGTATTCAGAGTTATCCATTCTGAACGAAATGTCGGATGTCCTTCTTTCTCTCATTGCCCAGAAAATGAATTCCACCATGTAGTTTCTTGAACTGCCTCGTAACCAACCTCTTAACTGAAAATGCATTGTCAGCTATACGGATGAGTAGTAAACTTACATAGTCCCCAGTCTGTCTCATCCTGCTTAACGGACTATGACCATTTGCTCACAATGTCTATTCTGGGTTCAAGTTCTTTTCAGGATTTTACTTGAACTGCATTCTAAATGATAGAATTTCGAGCGAAAACCAATACGTTACATTTTGTGACTGGTCTTGCTGCACAACTATGTAGAAGACCTGAAATTTTCAGTTGGACCTTGGTATTATTATTGGGAACGTGAAGACAATGGCACAGTGTTCAATGCGGTCGCCTCCTGAAGGTGTAGCTAGTGTTCCATCACCAACCATGAAAAGAATACGCACTAATGACGAGCTTTAACAAGAGAGGAACCCGAGTCTGCTGTTTTTTTTCCAAAGAGGCAGGCGGGAAAGTCTATCTGAATGCGGAAGCTACAAGCAGATATGAGTGATTTTCAACCCGAAATTTTCAATTTCATCTGTCGGCCAGAGCTTTAATTCGCATTAGAAAAATGTATTCTTTATTAATTGACAGGTAGTTGAGGACAACCAGCAAATGGTCTGATTGATACTCTCGTCCACCGATTTACTACAGTACTTGGAGTCATTCTCTGCCACGACCGATTATTTTGGCACAGTCGTTTATAATGTTGAACTGATAGTGCGGAAAGCAACCGAATTACAGCGTATTTATTACACTACTAACGCAGCGAAACAGTAGCAAACAAGTTGGTTATGTGCTACCGCTGTTAGAGCATTGCTGAGGAATGCGTAGTGGTGGTCATTAACTACAAATTAACAGAGACAGTTTAACGATACGATTTTCAAAGTACTAATACTCTAGGAAACAACTAAGACAATCGAAAATTCTGCAGCTAACTGGAACTTGAAGATATGCGAGCAGTAAAGCTTCAGTGGTTTCTGCACCACGTGCGTATAAATATGGAAAAGATGAAATTACGAAGCCTGTAATTCCGTACGGAAAAATATGACGAGGGTGGAACCAAACTGTCAACAGCAAACGAGACAGAATGCACAGAATATTGTAAATATTCACAGCTAGTTGGTATGTATTCTGAATCCTGGGGAGTATTTCATGCATATGTAGAGATTTTCAAATATGCCCATTACGGTAATGAGAATGAAGCCGAACATATGTCTTCGATAATTCATCTTCAGGCCGGTACAATTATATAAGAAATTAATGGAGTTAGATCGTGATATCGATCATACTTGTTACAGAGAAAATAGGTCAGTGGTCAGTCAATTGGCGATGACTTGATAAGTCGGTTACGTCACGCTTGTCCATTGATTTGACCGCGCAGGTTGGCCATCGATCCGGTGGATTTGTGGCCATGGTAGGTGCAGCGCCTGAACAAACCGTTTTTGATGACATAATACCGGGTCAAGCAGCCTGATTCCAATAGCCTCGACAGTACAAAGTGTTCTGGATCGGATCGTTTTTGATGGGTTGCCTGGCACGCGATATACCACTTTGAAGGCTTGATCAGTGTTCATCTGGTGTCCGCTTTCAACCAGATGAGCGAGAATAGCACTGTTGACCGATCGTGATTCCCCGTGCCTCAGCCACCGTGGAGGGTGTTCCCGGATTAGTTTCGAAAGTTGTCTTGACTCTCGACCAATATAGAGATTTTTCTTTTCTGTTAACTAACAATGCTTCACTTTTGTACAAGAACGATTTTGTATTGATTTCGCAGGTTATTCACATTGACCAAAATGACCTTGCAATACGACACCAAGTTTGTACACACCGGCCTGCTGTTCTCTATGTTTGCTCAGTCGGTTGACGAAACTAAACGGATCTTTCACCCAATCGTTCAGCTCCATCGTACGGCTTTGTTTTCAACATCAAACTTGGTCCTCTATCGGTGCAACCCGAACCACTGTTCGAAAGCTCCTCACATGTTTTAAAATGGACGAGCACAAACAAAGTGTTCCATGGTTCACGTGAATTGTCAAAAGCTTAGGTTATGTTTACTTGCACGTGATAGAACATCGTAATTCATTACTTCCCTTCCTAAACCGGACGTTTTCGAATGGCACGTAAAATCTTCGTGAATGTACGTCTATATAGAAGATCCAACTTTTAATCATGATTTAGTCTTACGTAATACCCGTGAACATCATCATGTGCATTTCTGACATGGAGTACAAAAATCGTTTGTATACGAGTAGATGATAATACGCATATAATTTTCCCACCTGATATGTGTGCTTTGTAAAATCTAATTGTTTATTAATGTTCATTGATGAACACCTGTGGCGAATGTCCGGTGGTCTTGTCTGTTATATAACCACTGCCTCTGACGACGTTAGAACTCAAAGGGTGTTAGTGCTGGAAGGAATTTTTTGGACAGTTCTATCCAACTGGCCAGTGTTCAGCGCGAGTCAAATTCAGAAGAGGGAGTGATCCACTTATTAGCGAGCATAATTTTCTTCGTACTTACAACCATGATCTTTCGAGCATGATTGTTGTTTATCTTCAAAACGTCTTTAACCTCAAAAAACACAATATTTATCATCGCTCTTGCTATCCATTGCGTAATAAATAAATTTTGCAATTCGTGGTATTCGTAGAAATAATTTTCAGGCTCAATTGCCATTGATCAGGCTTTAGTCTTTACTCCTCCCATCTCGATTCATTCTCGAGCATACTAACTTACGGCAACTTGGTCGCCTGCTCCAGTGTGTGTCCCATTTGTCTGTTTAGAGAATAATTACCATTAGTATCATAGCTTCACCAGTCTATTTGGGTGTAGTTGAATGCTAACCAGGGAAATTATATGCTCAGGATTTGTGTCGCTATCGGGAACCCGACGACAGTAAACTGGATTACGTACCAACCAGTTCTTCGTATATTTTTCCAGTGGCTTCCGAAAGTTGTTCTGTGCTTGCTTTGTGGTTTAATTCCAAAACGGTCGAAACGGACGGGTGTTACGATCTCATAACAAACGTTGTGACAAACGTCAAAGCTCATCAAGAGCTCCTGACAGTCAAATGAATAATGTCTGATCTTTCTATAGATTAGTAGATGCCTCCTAATCTATCCAGTCCCGTACGATTATTGTACCTGCCAAACGCCTGAGGACAAGTCTATTGCACAATGACAAACAAACTCTATTGCAAAGTCAAATAGGTAGTCGATACAGGAAAACGCCTCTCTTTTGTGAGTAAATAAGAAGACGAGGGTTTGTTGTGTGGAATCGAAAGAAAGGAACCAACTTAATGTATAGCATTGTATGGTGAATGTTCTTTACCGAAGAGTAGGTCATTAACGACGTTTTCGTCTTCTGAAGTTCGACACTTCTATCTGTTATATCTATTGAATTCTCAGTTGCTTGTCTAATATCCGTTGTTGAGTCGGTGTAGAAATTCAGCTTCAGTATTGTGCTGCACAACTATGAATTAGTTAATACAGTAATTTCGGGTTCATTATTTCCAAACAATTGATATCTCTCTCAGTCGTCATCTTGACTACTATTATATTCGCGTTTTTCATAGAACCCCTGTAAACACAGTGTTAGCAAATTGTGCCAACATTACCCTGATTCAGCTGACTCAGTGGACTTTAAGTTTGATCGTTTAATACTGTTTCATGTGAACTGTACACATCTGCATAAATCGGTTGTTGCTTATTCGTTTGCATGAACTCCCAGTTGATTCGTATTCGAGATGAAATGGACCTAGTATTCTGTACACGTTGTTTGTTACTGTGAAACATTCAGTTGTTTCGACCACCGTCAATGGGAATGTTCTATTTAGCAGACGGTCGAGGCCCGAGCTGCCAGGTTTGTAGAGTAAACATAATTTACTGATAAACGTGAATGCTCTCAGACGAGTTGAACGTTATGTCGGCGTTTGGTTGTTGTGAATTTCCACGTCAGTCTACATGATATCCATATACTTTGGTGTACGTTGAGGTAGAGAGCTGAACATTATAAACAAATCACGGGGAGCTGAGGATATTGGGGAATAGGATGGATGATCGCATACAATAACAGTTCGAGAATACTAGTTCTGGGAAAATCAACGATAATATTCTTCAATTTGATAATCACCTGATTTTGAATAAAAAGGTCACAAACAACTCACATTTTATTCGGTGCGTTCAAGATTTTTATTTGTGAAGGTACATTCGTTGCTTACTAACAAGAAGCAAACAAGCAATCTTCACTTAGACTTGTCTAGACAGATCTGTCCGGATCAATGTTAGAGGCCTTCTCTTATACCCGAATTTTTTACCATTGTCTTGTCAACTATTGACCTTCCCGTTTCACACCGTCCGAGATTAACGTGTGCTTCATTATTCCATTGTGCTTTCCATGTCAATCGAACAGATAGATTTCCAGTAAAATTCGTACAACACAGAAACGTTGCGAATGAATCAGGTTTGCAGTTGAAGGGTTTAGACTAAAGACTATCTTGACAAGCGGCAATACACTTCCTTGAGATGTTCCGTGTAATTTATCATAACATGATTCAGAGTATTCCGTAAAGTAGCTGCTGACGATAAGTGCTGAGAGTTAACCTTGAGATCCTCAGTCATTTCAGTATCTGTATTTCTCATTACCAACATACTATTCAAGTGGATATTTTCTATAACTTAATCAGCCTGAATTGGTTTAGAAGATACGTCAGAAGGTAATGACTGCTTGAAACTTCCATTGTGAAGGGAACACTCCCAAATGATCGAACACGTATGTCATTCATTGATAGGTGTCTCACTGGCTTTCTGTCTTCTGCGAACATTGGACAGTGAACATCGTTAACTGAGACTATTAGCAAGTGCGACCAAAAACCCGATACACAAGAAAATCCACATCTAGCCAGATTATTACGTGGTGGTGGACATTACACGGGAAAATCCAATCGTCTACACAGAACGAATATTTTAGTAAAATTAAAGGAAGATAATGCGATAAACATTATAAGTTTCTGCAAAGTCCGAAGGCATAGACGAGTGTACGAATTGATAAAATTTTGAAACCTTAGTAGCTAACCCCGAGTTGCCTCACATCCTATAAGCTGCTTATATTTAGTTTTTGCGCAAAACATTTTAGAATCACTTACGATTTACTTGAGAACATTTAGTATTGGACTAATGAATTCCTTGAATACAACTCTATATTCAACCTTGTCAATTGTGACACCCCATACTGTGACAATTAATAAGCCATTAGCTTTTGGCTGACTGACCATTAATTTGGGGTTTTCAGCCTGTCCCTGCCATTGTGGATGGGTGTGACACCCACCACCTTATATATCGTGGGTATCTCATTGTCTTCAACCGGAATGTGCATTAACAAATGGACCAACCAAATCAGGCAGAATATTCACAGTTTTCAGGTTAAAAATATGTCCGGTTAATTGAAACAGTGATTATGCTTGTTGGTCTCAGGTTCTTTCCTTTATGACAGATCAGAAACCACCTTGATACCCAGTAATTGAATTGCAATTGACTTTGGTGCAATTCCTAACGTTTAAACGACAAAAGTCGTCAGCATTTGAAAAGTCTATTTCTCTAATCTTCTCCTTGTTGTTAAGAAGAATTTAGACTGTACCTAGCTGTTGAACACCTCAAGAGATTCCTCACTTGTCAACTCAAGTTATCTTCTTCAAATCCATGTCACTCGCTTTATATCTCACTGGCCCATGTACTACATTTTTATACTCCATACATTTTGAATGACAAACTGTAAATGTTAATTGAACAGCACATTCTATTTCAAAATGTATGGTTTTTAACCCGGTTGCTCCATCATGGTGGATTACAATGACTGTTCATTATTGTATGGGACCAAAGTTGGCAGTAAATACAATAGATGAAACTTTATCATGTGTCATTGATCTCCAAAATATCCATATGTATATTCTGCCATTCGCGCCATCAAACTTCCGCAAGCATACTTGGTGGGTATTTTCTCATTCGTACTGTAATATATGCATACGAAACTTACCAATCCTTTGCTCCAAGGACAAAAAGTGACAATAGCAAAATCAACTTTCCTAAGAGGACAACGACACCATAAACGTGATGACTCTTCTGGTTATTGATAATTACATGGTATACGTGAGAGATGACATACACACACTCTCAACCAGTACGATACTGTACACAATTGACTAAAGATTTCAATAGCAGAAGCTCTAGAGACCTTCAGCTTTAATCACATGCGACGATTACGCAATATTACATCAATATGCTCTGCGTTAAAATGTGCCATATTTTACGTTACTTTGTTTTTGCTGGAACAAACAAAAACCGTGGATATTTTACGTTCACTGCTGCTGAGCTTCTACAGTTTTTATTTGAACATCAGCATGCTAGACTAAAATTGTGAAATTTCTCGATTTAGTGTCCACAGACCTCAACACAGGTGGTCTCTTCGCTCGCTCTATCCACTTCAGTAATGCAAAAGTCCGGCAGGCAGAGTTTTCCAGTCCGCGTGTACAACAACATTATCTCATCGAATGCACCCAGATTTGAACTCACTCTTGCTAATTCACATTATCACCCCCACCTGTTTAAAAGCAAAAGAGTATTAATGTACACACTAACTAACACAACTCTCATCTAATTTCTAGCCAAATCCAGAGTTGATAATTACGTCCACTCTCTATTTCGGATTACATCTGAGTTTCTGACACGCTTTCTGGAAATGATCACGCTTTCATTTACGCCGTATTGGCTGTAGCCGTTAATTACATACGACAGTTTGCAAGTGGAATGCACCATTGTCTTCAGTCTCATTCCCAGTTCTCTCTTGACGGACATCACCATGTTCACTGTAGTGTGCGTTCGAAGATATGCAAACAATCTCTGATGGAAATCTATTCACGGTCTAAGATAAGAAACCTTTGGATGACTTAGTCATGTATCCAGTAGTCGATTAATCCCGGGGAAATCAATATTTCTCTTAGTAACCTAACCAAGCTGTTCCGCTCACATCTTCTCACCCCGTGCAGTACCCATTCCAGTAACATATAAATCAATGTTCAGCAAGTACTGGACAACAGCAAGGAGGATCTACGGTGACTTTGTGTAGTCCATGTAGCCGGAAGCCATTCTTCATTATCATACTAAACGGGAGCTGACCAACAGCAAAACGGACACCAAATTATGTTGTATGTCGTGTCCTTGTTAACAATCCCACTCACACAGAGTGTTGGAATGCCATGGAACAAAATCCATTTCCGCGTTCCAAACATTTTGTGGCCACCCTTCCAATGATAACAATTGGATCAACCGAATGTTTCTCGTCTTCCTGAAAGTTGCGAACTTTCCCACTGTGGTTCCGAACAGTCTACTAAACTTCATCGAACTTAACCTGCTTTTGCGTATGTGGAATTGTTCGAAGATGTTTTTAATCATTTAATTTACTTCATTCTCATCGCCGTTTCTCTTGTGACCTCACAATCTTGAAGGTTTTTGTAGCTGAACACCTCTGAATTAGCAGGCTAGATCTAGGCTTCTTGATTTCGGACTTCGACTTCGACTTCGGCTTCCATATTAAAATATCGTGCTTGCCCGCAAACTTTCCTGAAGATTATGCACTAACTTAGATTTCCGGATACCCAGTGTACACGCGAATGCTGTCCATAATGATTATAGGTTTATATCGACCATATTTCACCTATGAGAAAATCATCTAATGCAAACTTTAAAACACTGCGTTTCCTTGATCCAGTTCACCAGTAACGATAGAAGACATGCGTCGCGTGATGTCAACATTTCCTTTATTCTCTTCAGTCACGAACGTAAAACATTGGAATATATAGGACATGCGGATGGCAGCAACAATGGAAACGATCAACGATTGGGTTTACACAAAAGAGGGGCTGTTATCAGTTCCAGGGCAGGCAAACTGCATGAGTCAACA
>LUCH01001285.1:59456-70298 GCA_013368495.1 Paragonimus heterotremus | reverse complement strand
CACCAAGTAAAATCAATTTAGTTGAAATTACAGACATAGAGACCATCAAGCTGAGCATCGTCGGTATCAGGCTTTTTGATTAGTTTCGAATAGTTTGTGTGGTTCAACTATTACCGCGGTTATCATCGCTATAGACATAGAAGCTAAACGTGATAAGCTGTCGAATTCGTTTTTGGGTTCCATTCAAACAATCGTACTCAAGTTTCCAGAAACCCTAAGTTCTAGGAGGAATAACAGTCAGCTATATAAGCACAATCCGATCAGAAGCAAACAGCTATCAATCTCAGTGGTTGATTAACACAGAGCTACAGCCTACAATCACACAAATGTCAATGACCAGTTTGAGAGCTCTGAAGAACTTTCTAAATAGCTTAAATTATTTGTCTACTAATAAGCTAAGCGGTTACTTCATAAGCTAATATCTATCAGACCACTTTCTCCCAACCATATCAGAAACGAAGGACGACCATCAACACCCGGGTAAATTAACCGTCCTAACGACTCGAGGTTTTAATAGATAGACGATGCAAACAAAATTGAAAAACATAAATCCGATTAGTTTGTTCCTTATACGATTATGTGATTTACATCAAAGTAATGTGTTCTCGTCGTAATTCACTTAGCCAGCAAGTTCGTAATTTCATCAGTAATAAATTGGACTTACGTCTGATAACCACGTGGATTATAGAACCAACAATAGTCGTGACCACAAAACAAACTGTGACCGGTTTGCACAGCATGGGAGAATGTTGCAATACCACAGACTTCGTATCAGAGCTTTCCGGTTAGCGTAGGAATCTAGTATGTTTTGGTTTAACCACGTGCAAAAATATATCTGCACACTAAGATATGTGCATCAGGACTGCATAGTGGTGATTTCTTGCAGCAACACATCGAGCAGTCGGATCCAGTCTGGTTTGCTCATCTACCTAAATGATACAGTGCCGTCATTGTCGTCCACTGACAGTGTTGCACCTACATTTCCATCAGAGGTTCATATGATAAGAATTTACAAGTGTGAGTGACCAGTGACTACTGACTGCATGTGTTTCTCTGTTTCCTGAACACTGAAAAGCATTTCAAAGGCAGACCAATTCAGTTGCCCTTAACATCATTCACCAAATTTTTACGTGACGAACAGTTTCAGATTTTAGTAACATTTTCTATGAAAACTGACAATTATTTTGACAACACTAAAAGCATACTAATACCTACATTTCCCAACACATTGCACTGGGTGTGCATATTAGAGACTATTGACCGTTGACTATAACCATTCAAAACCCACGGATATTCTACACCACTTCTGACTGCATGTTATGCTTTGTTGCACTTAAGCAATAGATATTATGTTAAATATGTGTTGTTGACAACCAAAATTGATTGAACATAAAAAACACAGCTGTTGTTATGACCCGTTACCAAGGACCATGCCAATTAACTCTACTTTGTCAATTTTCCTTTCAACTAAAGAGACCTCTTTCGTATACCACTGATTACATCAAACGGAGAACAGTATATCTGCCCCTAATTTTCCTGCTTGTTTACAGTTCAAGTGAATCACTCGCTGTCTCATTCATTCAGTCCTGTTTGCGTGAGATATTCTACAACCGTACTCCTACATTATGATACCAACACTGTCAATTTAGCCAGTAGTTTTATACGTAAGGCTGAACCGCATACCTATACAGCATACTACTGTGCACTCATAAGTAGAACGAATTAAGTAAATCCTTGGATAAACCACAAGGTGTAAAAACAAAAGTTATCGGTTTCGCAATGGTGATGACTACCTCATTTGGAGCCTGTACAGTGTAAATTTTCTGGTTTCAGTTGCTTGATAAAGGCTCTCTGAGCGGGTGGGAACGTTACTAAACCGATAACTCTTTTGATTTTAACTCATTGTAGCTTAACCAAGGAATTACACAATAATGAGCATTGGCAAAACGCACAATACATTTTCTCATATCGGTTCTGTTTATGGTTCGGAATTACTAAGTGGACCGTATGGCAAGTGTGGAATTGGACGACACATGGACAAATAAAACTTTCTCAATCTAATTATTGGGACAACTTTCAGGCATTCAGTTATTGCAATGCGTAACAGTTCAGCGTAATCGATTGAGGGTGATGTTCATCAAGGCAACAAATTTTATATCAAAGGTCAATCCGTGATCGGTGAATATTGCATGATAGTAATTTATATAGCTGAAAACTAACGTCGTGAACTGAATTTATGCTTAATACGTCAACCACTGCAAAAATTGTATCGAATGCTCCGTTAATTAGTTAATTCCTTACTAACGATTTTTTACCTGTTTACTTCAAACTACTCATAATGAAGTCAGTAAGCACAATTAGAATACACTAACGGATAATAAAATATTTCAGTCAAAATTTACCTAGATTGACGATAAACACGATAGATACTGAATACGAAAGTCACTCATATTTATACTAGGGTTTCTGCAGAATAATGCACATACAACCATAGCATATATATCACTCATTTGGAGTATTTCCTTACGTAGTCAGGTTATGTATTTTAAATGTCTTTAAATACCACATTATTGCCAATTTCTTTTAATGTTTGAGGTCGTAAATCCGTGTCATGTGGTCTCAACTCTTATGTGTAAACCACGACTGTTAGTTGAGTACATATTATCTGACAGCACTAATACAGCGAAAATGCTAGGCACAACCATGAACATTGTTTTGGTTGTTCCCTTCAGCCATGACGTTTCGAAGGTTAAAGCGTCTTAAATCGAAATGTATGAATGTGAAATGTTTTTGTGCAATGTTTCGTAATGATCATCACTTTCCAGCGATGGTTAAAGGACAGGCAATACAAGCATTATAGCTGCTTGCTGTTCTCTGCCGAGAGTTTATAATCCTAAACTGAACAAATGAACATCA
This sequence comes from Paragonimus heterotremus, assembly GCA_013368495.1. Classification (NCBI taxonomy): domain Eukaryota; kingdom Metazoa; phylum Platyhelminthes; class Trematoda; order Plagiorchiida; family Troglotrematidae; genus Paragonimus; species Paragonimus heterotremus. Next base: position 67,382 of record LUCH01001285.1, on the reverse strand, counting down.
AAATACTTAAAACATCTAAAGACATCCTCATTTGGTGACGTTCGATCAATACATCGATGATATATCCTACTTTATGTCACCTCCTGATGCTTCCATACTCGCCGGTCTTGACGGTTTCATGATCAATAAAACAAGCAGGTTACTATGACATAGTAGTTTTAACCCTACTGCTTATGGGGAATCAATGGGTTTAAAAGAGACAGGCGACCTATCCTTCGTACATATATCACAAATCAGTGAGCTACATTTGATAGACTTATAATGCGAGGAAGTACTAAGCAACACCAAAGAAGTTCGTCCGATATATTTCACTTGTTCACGATAAGTTCGGTAATGTCACAGTAAGGTTATCTGTTTGTTTCCTTCTGCATCATCATCTTCTTCAAAATTAGATAGGCGCCTAAGTGACCTCTGAATTATATATGTGTACTTGCTTATCAGCATCTCGCATATTGCTGACAGGGTGATACTTCTAAAGGAAATAAAACGATCCCACAGAAGGGTTTCCGCTAAATCTATCGGTAATCTTATAAGATCTGTATAAATTCATTCACGTAAACCGCCTCGCACTTCATTAGCATAAAAGACAGTTAACTGTTATAGACTGCCGCTTCCACATGTTACTGAGAACTTTCACATCACAAATGAACACTGTGAATCCTATAATGAACCTACTAATGGTGTATAGACGACTATTCATTCAAAAATAACTGCAGACTGAACATTGTTTAGTACACTGAGTCGAGTTTTGTTGATTTCTCCTCTGAAACAGTAAGGTAAACTCGTCTAAACGGTAAGTGAGTTGATGAAGTTCGTGGGAATGTGTCTGATATGAAAATCAAGGTTATGCCGAAAAGTGGTTAAAAGAAGAACTTGTCAGTCGCATCCGTCATTATTAAACATAAACGATACAGAAACCATTTTTGAGAAGTAGAGGGGAAAATCGGAAATCTTGTGGAATTGTATGAAATTTTACGTCAATGAATCTTCTTACAATTTCAACGTTAAACATATTCTCCAGCGTTTCTTGCTTAGCAATAACAAACTGACATTTGTTGAGAAAACTTGACCCATTGACGAACCGGGTATTTCAAAAGACAACTTAGCTAGTATGATACTCTGGAGATTGCGCAATTGAGAATCCATCAGCAACTGCTGCCAAAATTTAATTTTCTTCCCAGAAAGCACCAGTAATGTGCTAACAAGCATTGACACGATTCTAATTTTGACTTCACTGTCGAATGGCTTAGATGGATCCCTCGAAATGAGTGCCATTGTCTCTCTCCTAAAAGTAAGTGACAGTGTTATCGGAATAAACAACCAAGCAAATACCACTAGATTACTTCTATCTGTTTTCGCACGGACGAGCTTCAATCAAGTTTTGCTCCCATTAAAAGTTTTAGTTATGCACACCATTTGCAATAATATCATCGAAAAGACATTAGAACCAATCACAATGTCACGAAACAGCCTTGTTGAAAATTGCGTCGTACGTCTCAAAATAAACATGAACAAATTAGCATATACATATGCAAAACCGAACTTCCTTACGTGAACTGTTTAAATTGTATAATCGCTTCAAGAGTCAATATTAACTTTTCAGTTGCTAACTTATCACTAATCAAGATATTTTTATCCGAATTCGCGATTTATAACGTGGGAACATCAGGCGGTTTCCCTCAACAGAACGTAACCTTACACATTACGCTTTCATGTGCCACAGAATTAACGAATTAATACCAGTAGTGTCTTGCTATCATTCGTTGACATTACACCAAACATTTGTCAGAAATTGTTGAAAGCGCTCTAATTATCTACTGAATGACTTGGCTTTAGTTGAGAAGATTCTTATGCACAGAATGCGTGAATAAATGGATCAAAAACTGACCTGATAGAGGTTTTCATCTGAAAGGACAAACTGAAAGCGTAATACCACCGTTTCCATCATGACGGTTCAGTTTAAGTTCAACATCTTTCTCTGGCTACGTGTTAGTGTTCAACTAGCACTCGGTGTTGTAGGTCGCGCCTTTTCCTACAAAGTTTCTAGTGTCACATGCTTAGCTATCAACCGGTCCTATGTCCTCTATGTTCTATTGTTTTTATATCACTAGTAATATACGATTGTCAGAGTTTCCGTTCACCTCCCTTCATGCAATTGTCTTAGTGGCTGGTCTTTCCTCAGCAGTATAAGCCCCATACCTCCAATAAGAGTAGGGGACAGCATATATCTCGTAAATTCTAGTTCGCTTTTCAGAAGACAACTGATGAGGTTGAATGTGATACAAAACATTAATACCTCGGAATAACTCCCCATTCAGTGTCTCACTTTTCGAACCAGGGATGAGACGTGAGACATAAAATTCCGCCCCAAACAACTCCATCCCAGTTTCCGTTTGTTGTGTTACTAAAACAAAGTTTTAGAAATTACTCATTGTTAATATGCCAAGGTTTCTGTGCCGTAGCAATGGTTATATATTGCAATCTGACAGCTATTTCAGTCAGGGTTCGTCTGAGATTAAAGCACATGTTTGTCACCACTTCAAATAGTATGGGGATGGAACAGACGGTGCAAATCCATTTTACTTATCATCATTCAAAATTAACTTATTCAAGTGGCGTTAGGTTTTTTGTTATCAACATAAAACTATTCAGAAAGTAACATGTATCTAAACTCCTAAAAACTATAAAACTAACAGTTTAACCAATAGAGCTAACTTTCAAATTCCAAAGCGTCTATACAGGGTATGAGAAAAATGTTCACGGCATTCTTGAGGTAAATATTACCATTGAATTACTCAATGAGAATACGTTTTATAACGAAGCGTCCAACAAGTAGCTTGTCAGATGGTTACCAGTTAACGGAAATTTATCAATAAGAACTCTCATGTCTACGTGTTCGGGAAGTCTCCAGTTCCCCGAAAACATTGTGTGAAAAGAAGACTAACAAAGTTCACCTGTGAATGACCTTGCCATGGTCATGGATTACTCCGGTCTTCACGATCGATCTAAGACCTTGTGACAATTGTTGTTGTCATCCCGAATACACCACTTAACTATAATGTCGAGATTTTTCTCTGGTCTATTCCCTTTGCTCTTGCTTTCCTGCTAACAGCAAATCTTAGAACTACGAACGGGTCTGTGACCATGGTGTTTTCGGGCTGAGCGATAAAATGGAGCTCTGTTTAAAGGCCAGTCTTTTCCCTGTGTTCATGCGGTAACCTCGGGTGGATCAATTGGCTGGGAAGAGACTAACTGATCACGTATATTTCGTACTCCGTCGTTCATCACCTTTATCCGTTGTGCTGTTATCCGCCGTTTCATCGACCGTTATTCCCTTCCGTTCACGCGCTCGTATGACCCTATGTGAGAGTAAAAATAGAACAGAAATTATGAGAAGGCAGACTAATTTTGCATTAGGTCGGATCCATACCAGGTGCAGCCTGGACCTGTTAGTCAGTTGCTGTCAGGCGACCAATCAACCTTCCAGACACCACCTCCAGACTTGGGAAAGGCTAACCAAGTTTACGGTTCCAGTATACTGCGCTCCATCTTTTGGCTATTGTGGACAAACAAAACCGGACAACGTAGCCCATATCTTTTAATTTTCTTTTAAACTATTCAATAGAAGGTGTAGGAAGAAATAATTGGTCGTGAGCGAAAGGTAACTTTAATATGAATGAGACAAACGTTTCCGCAAAAGAACACGAACAGACGCTATAGTCAACATATATACATATATCGCACCACCCAAGTCTGAATACACGTTCCCACATTACATCAGTACATCAGCACATATTGCAGAAATGAAATGTCAAAATATGAATGTGATCATCATTAATGGACGGTGTTTCGTTCAAGCCAGCTAAACGAAAAACAGTCCCGTTTTCACACACAGTGGTGATTTAATAGGTGACAGTGTAATGTGCAACAAGCGTTTATTGTGCTTGAGCATGACTGAGGATATCCATGGTCTAATGACTCCATGATTTATCTGTGGAACAAAACGCGTGATGAACGAATCCGGTTTCGCGTGTGATTTTTTGACGTTATTCGGCCAACATCCACCTACATGACTGATGCGATTACAGACCCACATGGACAATTACTCCGTCGTTCTAACTCTCAGCTGCCATCAGCTTTGCGCTGGTTCAATACGTTTAGAAACGGTAGGTGGGGATCTTATTCTTGTTTCACTGTAAATCGCAGGCTCTTTTGAATACAATGCATTTTTCTCACTAAACTATTTATTTGTTGTTGGAGGTGTATGATCGCGATATTGCCAGATGTATGCTTTTGATTAGCCAATCAGAAATACCAATGTCTACGCAAATGCATGTGAGATGGGTGCGTGTATAACCCGATCCATTATAATCAGACAATACTTGTTCCTGGATTACCCCTTATAAAATGCATAAAACGTAACCCTCGCAATTATATTTGTGTGGAATCATATTAACCGATTGTAATAACTGATGGTTTGAGTAACTGCTTTTCGATTTCACCACCACAAGTGTTCATCTACCATAATTCCATATTGTGGCATCACGGTATTATGTTAAACTATTCAACAGTTGAAAAAAACATATGTCGAACTCAGCATTGTACACACGAGCGCTTTTGAAATTGTACTAGTAAACGTATGCTGTCAAGCACCCCGTAATGTGTCATAAATGTACGACTCATTCTCTGTTGAGCACAGTTGCTAAAAGAACTAAGCTAACTGGGACATCAACAGGTTGGGTCAAACCAACTATTGGGTACGGGTCAATGTATACTGTAAATTAAGCATATATGTGGAAAAAATGTAACCCGTTGACGGTAGAGACCAAATATAAACGAAAAACACAGTTTGAATCTCACAAATTAATCACTAAACTCTATTTTCACTAAGGAGAACTACGAAGTTATCTGAGCAAACAAGTGCATAAGGCTTATTGAAGAATGTGTAATTTCCTGTAAGCCAAGCACGTACATGACATGCGATAGAAACTTCTAACAGCCTATTCTATGGATAAGCATCTTAAGGAATTTCACTGCAGGCAAACCAAAAATTCTCCAAATAAACAAACCAATCAGTCAATAGTTTTCAGTCTGCAAACGTTGTTGAAATTACGATATGCCATAAGAGAGATAGTCTAAAGTTGAAAGACAGTTCGGGTTTATTTACATCAATGGTGTTTGAAGAAATAAATGTGAGGCTCCATTTTGTTTATTTATGGTATCCAGAAGGCATTCGTTTAGGTCTTGAAAAAAGATTATTTTGTCATTGTTGAAATCAGTAGTTGCAATTTTGAAAGCCAATATGATTGTGAATACTTGGGATGTAAAAATAGTTTTACGGTGAAGTAAAGTCCTTAATAAATATCAACGCACTGATTAAATTTATCTGTCCTATCTCTTACTGGAAGCCTTCTACAAACTGATAGTTATTTTGATTGTTGATATCGAATGTTTTTTCTTCTGATGATGATGATTGCATAAGATACAAACACTTCGGCCAGATAGAGAAAAACCGTAGTGATTTACTTTCGATTCCACCCGATACGAACTTGATTTCCTACGAACCGATGGACTTTCATGTTCAAAACGTTAGCATTCAACTTTGAAGCAATTTATAACAATAATATTTCATTTAATCACCTACAGTTACATTAATGTCAACACCCACTTCAGACTTAAATTGTTTTGATGGTAAAGCTGGTGATTTAATTCTTCCTGTGTGCCACTGTGGTATGAATACCACTTGCTTAATTGTGAAAATTAACCATGTGCATGTAACCGGTTTTTAGTTGCAAACACTCTTCATTTATGCATACTCACTGAAACTCGACTGAACATCCTATTGTGGGAGCACCAATTGTTAAAAGTTACAGTCAAGTAGTTTATTTTCAATGTATTTCATTGTTTAGACAAGAGTTACTGGTACTGACACATACTAATTTGGTATCGAGATCCTGTTTTTGCAAAACTTCATTACTAATACTCTCACCCTCATGTGTATACGAAATTCGCTTAGTCTGAGGTAAACGTTAAACCAGGTTTGTAAGTAGGTTCATAAGTCGCTAACAGTCTCCACTGTCTTCACGATTTTTGTCATTGCTATTTAGAATAGTTTTCGGGCTAGTTGCTAATAATTAATCAGCTCAATATACGTTTGTCCGTCATTTCTATTGTAATTGCTGTTTGCAAGATGCCTTCAGGTTTTCCGGAACAATGTAGTTTACAAACTGAATAGACGGGCTTAATGTGGACAATACGATGTTTAGACCATTATGCACGTTGCTTGCGCCATTGTGCATTGACGTTGTGATATAATGCCCTAACACATGCTTCCATAACGTTTGACTGAGTTACGCTGCTACAATGAATAACTCAAACGATTTTATCTGGAGGAAAGTATATGTGTACCAATGCTGTTTAAAACAAACTCTGTGTCACTGACCAGTCTCTAGCAACCTTGGTGTCACTGAAGATGCTATCCAACAGGTTTTATTGGAAAATTCAGTTGTCTGCGATTCACTCTTCAATTTTCATGCATAAGACGCAACTGGCAATTGTGCAATACATGCTGCCTCTCACAACTGAACTTTCCAAATATATTGCTATGGTGTAATGAATATGGCTACAAAAAAGCAATCGGTGACATTCAACAAACCATAACATTTTTTAGTAACTCACACCTGAAATTAGCTTCGTGATCAAAAGTGGACACCGCTACAGTTGTTTGCATTCTATTTGCATAGCAGTCTAAAATAACAATTAATTACCACAAACTAAGGTCAGGCAGCATGACTGAAATAACTTTGCTTCATCCGATGGCATAAATAGATACTGACTCGGAGAAGGTTAATCAGTTTTAGTGTGTTGCCGACAATCCCACTATGTTCACATAAGACCGTGCTATCTGGAGACAAAGTTTACTTTTCATATGAACACAATAATAACAAAGAGGTTGGAGACAGGTAAATTAGGTTTTACAGAAACCAGGAAGTTTTCTGTCTGTGTGGGTTTCATATACAGTGTAAAATAACGTTCAAGTCTCGAATAAACGGTTAACTGAAATGTTCAATGAACGAGACCAATAATCTCATGACATTAAATTCTGGTATGGATTTGCCTCTTATGTATTTTACCTGCTATAGATTTCCTGTAGCGATTCTCATTTCTTCCTTCTTTACCATGCAGTTGAAAGATTATTGGGTACCAAAGTTGGAAACGCATGACAACTGGGAACATTTTCAAATGAAATTAATCGTAACAAATCTCCTATATGGAACAGCCTAAAAGGATTATAATCTGGCGCGAATAAATGTATTTTGTGCACGGGGGAAATATGTAACTGCATCTTGGATGAACAGCAAATTGTTGAAGAATTCCCATGTGAAACAAAAGATTAGGTCGCAATACCCAAGTCAACAATTCTACATGAGACAGTTCGCTCCATACAACAGTTTGAACAACATCGTTAGAACACGAGAACTGGTAGATGTTAGCATTTCGTATTGACTCGTCAGTACCAACTTTACAATAACATGAAACGGTTGTTTTATATCGAACAGTTAGGGGTGGGTTGGGTGAATAGTCAATTGATGTGTTAGGAAATATCACTAAGTCCAGGGCAGGGTCAGGTTCACGAATAATTGTTTGTGAACACACAGGGCCGACTTCAGTCAATTGATTGCGACAGCCTTAGCAAACCATAAGAATATTGAACTGGGATGACGTAATAAAATTCTGAATGAACAAGCTGCATCGATGACGTGACCAGTAGTCAGGATGTGTCTTGCGATTGCGGAAACTGGTTGTTTGCGTGGTTCAACAACATTGCTGTTCTTCAATAACATTGAGTTCTGCACCCATTTAGACAAGTGTTCCTTCACTCTGGAAACCAAACACCTCTCGGTTCTGCCTATGTAACTTTCTTTG
>LUCH01001285.1:48746-58968 GCA_013368495.1 Paragonimus heterotremus | reverse complement strand
TGCACTAGGTTATCTATTGCCTGTTTGGACCTACTAAATACTAGTGTATCATCAGCGTAGCGTTTGTAGTATGACAGACTTGCTATGTCCCCGGCGAACTCTCGTTCAATCCTTAACATGAAAAAGTCAGCTAACAGCGCACGATTAACGGCCTGTGCGCTGTTACAAAACAACACTTACAATCACTAAGGGAACTTAAATCGATAAATGTAATAATACTTAAGCCAGACAAGGGTTCCGGTGCAGTTATTTTAGATAGGGACGCGTATGTGCAGAAGATGCTGTCAATATTAGAGGACCGAATAAAGTTTCAGCAAATAGACACAGTGGACAACGTCACTGGAATAGAAAAAATCGCATAGGACGGCATCTTCAACTTATCTCACAGATGCACATAATCGATGACGTGACGTTCAAATCCACTAAAACATATTATAAAATTAGTAGAGGGCAGAAGATTATACATAAACGTATTTAGTGATATCGAACATGGTTCTACAGGTAAAATCGCAAACAGTTCAAATGGACAGTAATTTACGATCAGGTTCATGAAAACATACAACAATGAAACGGAAACACGTGACAAATCGTCCAGTTAATTCGGGCAGTAAGATAGATAGTGTGTTACTGTTACTCACATAACCAATCGTATTACAGTGGGGTAGGAAACGAAATATAAGGAATAAGGTGAGATACAGTTGAATTGTTTACGGTCGAAATAGAATTTATGGAAATCAAATAAATGTTAGCGCATCAAATAGTTGCGGTTATGAATGGATAATGGACACTGGAGTGCACGTTAAACTCGGAGATAGAAGCATACTACTGTGAACTAATAAGTAGAGCAAATGTTTATATGAAATTGGTTTTCACAGTTCGACAAATGGGTGATTTCACTTGCGATGAGTAAGCTGAAATCAGAAACTGTCAGATGTTTGCGTGGAGGTAGATGCAGACGTTTCAACCAGAGATGTCGGAAAATTGAACCATCCACCTAGAGGGTCCAAAACAAATGTTTTTTTTATGTCAAAACAACTCTAAACTGGGAAACAACCGGCTCTGTCTCATTCCTCCTGGCAAGTAATTACTCTTGACTAAAACATTTTTCAGGATGCAATTCTCTGAGATCTCCGCCACAATGAACTGAAATGTATACGAACAAACAATCTTATGAGATTCAATACTGACTCTTACATATGGCTTCAAATCGTCTGAACTACAATCGGACACCAGAAACATGAAATCTGATATTGATGGACGTTTCGGGTAATCAGTATCAAGATGTACCGAGAGAATTGATTGACTCAGGAATAATAATGCGAGAGGGGGGAAACAAGCATAGAAACAGTCGGTTCCGACTCACCAATAGCTGGTAGAAGATAGGAAGTTGTGCGAGGTCACATGATGGACTCACTAGAATGGAATAAAATGTGTGAAATGTTCATTTTAATCGAATGCTTGCCTCATTGTCCATCGCTGGTTCGGCGAGAGGTTAGCCAGTTGTGGACCTGGAACCCAAGGCGATTGGCGGTTAAGACTTGTCCCTATTGAACTTTTTGTGCTAGGAGTACACTGTCTATTTCTATTACGATCTGTGAATATGATATATCGGGGATCCTCACAGTTGTTGTGAATACTTTCATGTAGTACCGGGAACATCGCGATATAATGGTGACAGACCAGCACGTCCTATCCACTATGTGACTGTATTACGCAAGAAACCACGGTTAGAGAGAGTTCATGGTGGAGCTCATGACAAATTCTGTTGGAAATTCGAAATGTTACTGATACTTTCTTGGTCTTAGTTGCAGGGTTTTATGACAATATTGAACTGTTTGCTGCTGGGTTCCCCAGGTCTCGTTCGTACACTCATATCAATAATGTTTCAATGCTCATATGGTCATCAGCACAGCTCTGGTGTGAAATTTGCCATTGCTGACAATTTGAAATAAACTTCTAGCCAACATAGATATGAATCGAAGATAATCAAGACATAGTATTTATCCAAGAATGGACCACAGTAGTCAGCATGTATTCGTTGCGAGGTGTCATAAATCATTGGCCTGAGTGTCCAGTTTGATGGTCGTAATGGCGCCTTGTGTACACACTGAGCACAGCCTTTATAAACGTCACACAAATCAGCATTCAATTCTGGCCACCAACAAGCTCGAAATAGAGTTCACCTCGGCCTTGGCCAGTCATGTGGTGTGGTGGTCACGTGTCCTCTGAGAAAGGCACCTGGTTGTGTGACCGACGTAAGCTGCTCCACGGGAACACGTGAATAAATAATCACAAAATGAAAGCACGCATTTAAGCAACGTACCGTTGAATTGCACATGGAATACCGAGTTGGATCTGAACGAGATTTGCGGTTGTCCCGAACTTTAGGTTTTTCAATTGCTTTATTTTACTAGTCAACAGTTTATCCAACGTCTGTCGTCATGCAAACAAACCAATTTTTTACAAATTAAATTTTAAATATAGTTTCTGGGGTGAGCATTCTCTGCGTTTGACCGCCATAAATATGTCACTTCCAATTTATTGTTGTCATTTGCACATAATCTCATAGATGTTCATTTCAAACAACGAATGTCGTTTCGTTTTTGCCTGACAGATAATTAGCTGAAAATGTGAGTATACTGGCCATTCCAAGTCCCCATTCAATGAACAAGTTTCTGAACTGAGCCATCTGCACAACGAGTCAATGCTACATCCAAGAAGAATATTCATCCTTCTTTCTCAATCTCCAGTGTAAAGTCAGGAATAGGCTGTGTCCTGTTCATCTCATCAAGCAAGACATGCAGATCCACAGGTTCGTCAACCACACAAATGATATCATATACGTACCTCTCATAGAATGAGCTGTGTTTAATAATCCCATGAAGCATAGTTCTTTTTAATACTGTCATAAAAATATCTACCAAAAGCGGGCAAAAAGGTGATTCCATTTGCACACTGTCATTCTGACGGTACATTTTCCCATTAGGCTGAAACTGTAACACCAGCAGACTAAATGTTTCTTTGAAAATGCCACACGTATCGTTTAACGAATGCACTACGATGTCCTCCCACAAAGAATCTAGGATTATACAATATGCCATTGGATGAGATGAGGAATTGCACATATCAGGAATCGAGCAGGATGACAATCTGGTCGTTCTTCGAAAGTGTCATCAGCGCTTTATTTTCATCATTTGTTCAGATGTTTGGCGATTTTCGATTCGTCATCTGTTGACACATCTTTGTCCTAAAAGACTTCTGTATGTGCTCATCTGGACCACAGTATAGATATATCTATCATAAAATTGCCAGAGGGCAAAAGATTCTACGTAAAGGTATTCAGTGATATCGAACATGGTTCTACAGGTAAAATCGTAAACAGTTCAAATGGACAGTAATTTACGATCGGGTTCATGAACACATACAACAATGAAACGGAAACACGTGATAAATCGTCCAGTTAATTCGGGCAGTAAGATAGATAGTGTGTTACTGTTACTCCCATAACCAATCGTATTACAGTGGGGTAGGAAACGAAATATAAGGAATAAGGTGAGATACAGTTGAATTGTTTACGGTCGAAATAGAGTTTATGGAGTATGATGAACGCCCCACTATTCATATATTCATTATTGTTTTTAGCGCATACGGTCTTCCACTCCTAACCGTATAAAACATTGAAGATATGCATTAGTTATTTGCCACTCAACAGTTGCAAAATGTGGTCCACGACAGTCTAACCCGCCGTTCAAATGACTAGTCTTTCCTATAATGTACTGTTATTTTCAACGTTTTACCTGTCCAATTAGCTCATCAACAGTTAAGACTGCAAAAAAGTGCCCGGTTAGAGGGTTTTTGGCTCAGTCTATTTTCTAAATCTGATTTTGAATCACGTGGTTTGAAATTTCATGGGATTAAGCAGATGCAACCCTCACTATTGCAAGACTATTCTATGAGTATATGAGCAAGAATGATGTGCATTAAGGATTGAAATTAATTAGCTTTTTATGAGATTCGAGAAAACTACTGAGTAAATATTTCTTTCTGAGACGAACACCGGTAGGTCACACCGACATCACTTCAACTAATGATGCAATATATAAATACAATGGAGATTAGAACACAACTCATCCATTGCAGCACAGGCAATCCTCAATCAACATCAAGTTGAATTCGATCATCTGACTGTGCCTAAATGTGGTTTCCGTAAACACAAAAGAGCGTTTACTGGCAAAAGCCTTGCTGATCGCTAATACGCCACAGGCGGTGAATCATTCCCATGGTTATGAATTGTCAGCTGTTTTGCGTGATTTACTAGTGAACAACAGTGACACCGCGTAGGAGAAGTCTGCGGCATCCCTGTCACCCACCCTCATTCCAAACAGTCTACACGCATGCAGATTAAACGCATACAGACCTATATGGTTGGCGGCATCCGAAACGGATTAGCCCGTCATAGTGACTGAACCTAAAATACGCATGCGCTTTCAACCATCATCCAAGTGGCTTGCGCTGCACCACTCGCTGTTCCACTCACAAAACACGTATCTAGTGTAAACCAAAATGAATAAGACCAGTAGGTGTGTAATTGAGCCTTTTTTGTCCAGCAGGCCAATGTTGGTTAGCCAATTGAATGGTCAACAGGTTAAGGGAACCCTTATCTCTTGGAAAACAAACAGAGAAACTGCAGTGACAAGATCTATACTAAGAAGAAAGATGTGCAAAATGTAATACGAGAAGCATTTCAGTATACGATTGCATGCTAGAGCATTTCAGAAAGGATAAATTTGACAAACAAGACTCAAAGTTGAACTGCGAAAAGATCGGGCAAACGATTCGTCATTCAATGCACCAACAAAGCTCAAGAAAAGAGTAGGTAAAAAATCACAGACACCCAAGTTTCTGAAAAGAGGAGCAGATTAGTTGCCAAACGACCATAGTCTTGGTTGATGCAATAATTAACAAAAGTAGAATGGATATACTGATGCGACGTACCTGAGCCTAACATACCCGTCGTCTCTTCGCTGACGGTGCACTATGAGTACGCCGGTGACCTACTAATCCCAAACGGCCAGCGCATTCGCGGACACACACATCGCAACGCCATATAATCATATCGCCACGACCTGTGATACTGCTGGTTTCCTGTCATCTGCAAACAAAAGCATGCGCATGATTGAGGTATGTAACCGGGTTGGGGCGCCGGTAGGTGCCCATCCGTTCGGTACTCTATCGCAACACCGTCCTCCCCAGAGTCATGAAAAGCAACTGTTAGCATGGCAGTCAAATATAAACTAAATAGGAATGGAGCCAGGACACAACCCTGCTTTACGCCAGTGACAATGGCAAAATCGTCAGTGGTAGATCCACGCGACTGAACCTTCGCCCTCATGCCCAAATGCAACAATCTAATCAAATTGACGAACTTACCTGGACATCCATACTTACCAAGCACCGTCCACAGCGTCTCGCGGCTCACGGAATCGAACGCCTTGGTGAATTCTACGAAGAGAGCATAGAAGAGCTAGTACTATTTTCGACAGTTCTCCTGGTACTGCCGAGAAGCAAACATCGAGTCGATCGTATTCTGATTCGCCCGGAATCCACATTGCTCCTCAGGAACGTCGGCCTCCAAGACATCCGTATTCAGCCGGTTCAGAAGGATTCTGGCAAGCACCTTGCCTGCGCAGCTCAGCAGACTGATGCCCCGATAGCTGTTTGGGCATTGCTTGCTACCCTTGCCTTTGAACAAAGGTACTATCACAGCACCCTTGAAATCTTATGGCATCACCTCCTGATCCCAGATGGAGTGAACTAGCTGGAGCAGTGCATGTTTCATCACTGGTCCGCCATTCCTCAGGATTTCGCCTAGCAATCCATCTTCACCTGCAGCCTTACCGTTGCGAAGCTGACTAATCGCTCTCTGCAATTCTAGTAAATCAGAAGCAAGAGCAAGTGAAGGCCTGATGTCCAGTTTTGGCAGGCTGTTCACGGTCACCCAATCAATGGTAGCAGGACGACTTACTAAAAGAGAACATCCTTAAAGTTAGGGCGCTGTTCGCTAATCTGCGACATCTCTAGCGGCAGTTGATGATGGAAGATATACTATTATGCAGTTGACACAGAATAATCAGCATATTTAAATGTTGGTAGCACATATTCCACTGGTAACTTTACACCGTGGGCTGCAACCCCATTAACATACTTTAAAGCAGGCTAAAGACGAAGTTGTTGAACAACCTATGGAACCGATTCGAATTTCGTATTTTCAGATGAACTTTGATATTGGATATTGATCCGCTAAAAAAGCTAGCACAGGTCAACTGATTGAATAGCAAACCTGATAGGAAATTCATACTTTATTATTTAACAGTACTGCGATTGTTAAAGTCAAGAGATTTCAGGTAGATAGATCCTAAAATCTTGATATTTGACAGTGTATCCAGAATTACCATTCACCGAAGAAAGAACGAAGTGTTTCCATGTGACTGTTGTCAATGCAAAATAATGAGAGCTTCGACGTGAGGGAATGAGAAAAGGTTGTCCAATATACATCATTGCATTGGTTTATTTTGATAGTTCCGAAAGCTGTGTAGCAAAATCCAGAATGCAGCTCTACGAAACACAGTTTAACTAACTTTATTAAGGAAGGAACGTTTGCTTTATTTTCTGCAAATCACTGTCAATAGTTGTTTCAATTATCTTTCAACGTTTGTATGTATTGAAGCCAGAAATGTTCCTGTGAGTGTTTGGGGGCACAACAAGAAATCCCAGTTAGTTACTGTTTATGAACTCATGACAAACACTAGTTTATTGTTCGTTATTAATGTCTCAAAATGGTTACAATCAATGGTAGAATCAGCATTAAAAATTCGTTCAGCTGATCAGTGAGACGTCGGAAGAAGATTAATGGGAAAATCGGATAGAGCATGCGGTTATTCCGTAAAACACTGTTTTTTTAAAATGATTTGCACATAGTGTAACGTTTTCTACACTATTTTCTATTTCATAATTCTGATTATTGTTCACACGTTTCATTCACCTCAACTTCTCATGTACAGCTAACATTTAAACCAACTTAATCGAACTAATCAATACTCAGTAAATACAACTCACTCACACTTCTCGGTTCACGAGCCTTGCGTTCTCTCTGCGTCCAGTACCGCTGGTGAAAAAACACATTTCCGGAGAATTGGGAGTTACTTATAAGTAGTTTGGCAGATTTATGAATTTAGATGAGACCCAACTGTGAAAAGTCAGGGCTTCGGCTGGATTCGAACCAGCGACAGAAACACCATGCCGAATCAACCGGCTAGTGTGGCGAAATTTTCTCATTTATCTGCTATCGGAATTAATCTACCGGTCGTCCAACGAATCTCATCTCTGGCGCTGTCCTCCTATCTGGTAGTGGTCTGTTCAAACTAACGGACTTTGACTTATCAGCGAGTCGTTCGTATTTTTCCGATATATCTCTTGTTTAATTTATACGTCTATCTTTGGGCCTATCCATAACCGTTACGACTCTTCTTTGATACTACCATATTTCGGTTATTTTTATCATTTGACTGATTAGGCCACTACAATAGTAAGCCTTCTTTTATGTTTGTTGTAGCCGTAGCACATGTGTGTATCCATGGTTACAATAAGCCCTAACCATTATGCGTAATATTACTTCAAATTCACGTTCGTTCAAATATCATAGGGAGATTTCGTAGGAACAATGACTCCCCAAAATTATCATCATGAATTCATGCCAGCCACATCAAAAGTGGTATCTGGGAATGGTCGCCTAACTTTCGATGATTCAGAGCAAACCCTTCTGAAAAACAGTTTCTATCAGTTTGGATGCGGACTGTATTTAGTTATAAGCGTTGGTGTGTATAATTTATTGGCACAAGTAATTATCACTTTGCACACGTATGATTCCAACTTAATTGAGAAATCACCACTTTGAATTAGGAAGGCAAATATCGCAATGGCCCAACCTGAACGTTGGTCGAAAACAAGCCCAAAGGAGAATTCATACGGTATGATTTACTGGATGCGTGATGGGAAATAAGCGGGATATATCTGTACGTCACAGTTAAGCAAATCACAAAACTAGTCCAAGCTTTGGCAAAAGTGAGCAATAACGTTGAACCTTGAAACGATTAGAATGAGGTCTGCATCAATCAGTTCTTTAAATTTGGAAGATCAAGACGTCTGGCAAAACTTGAATGAATTGCTATGTTGTACTTCAGTAAAAGTAGCTGAATTTGTACAAAGTCTTTTATTCAATTTTGTGTAATTCAGTAGGCGTTAATATTCGTTGCTATTCGAAAATACTTTCATGATTGATGCCGATGAACAACCTGGAGAAAATCTTGATTTCAACCTGTTCGGTTTCTTCATTTGGATATAGGATCCACGATGGCAATTTTAATTTGGTGTCGACATTTAGGGATGTTGATATGACGTGCTAAATCTCCCGCGGTTTACTGTCCTCGGCTAAATCCACAACCACAAATTCGTGTTTGTGTTCGTGGCATCAGTTGCAGCTTTCACAATTTGCCCTCGTTGAACACAACCATATTAAGTGATACACGATTTAGAATACGTGAAATAACTGGTAATATTTAGTTGACTTGTAAAGTGTTAACTTGTGGGGAAGTAATTTATTCCACTAATCAAGAAAAAATGTAAAACTAACTGTGTATACTTCCGGTGAAATAATGCATATTCATCAAGCAACCGTTCATTGCTCATAAAAAGCGACGTAAGAACTGGGGTGGTTTAGCACACTAAGCTCAGCACTGTCAACTAATCAGTGTGTTCGTTATCACAAAACCCGCGGTTTCCGTCTACATTATCCATGTGGACGGTGTCAGTGTTTTGTCTGTCATTCGTAACTAACGCAACTTTAGGCCTAATTCATTGTTTCGAGCAAATTGACCCGAAACGTCTGTGGAAACGTTTTATGTGGCTTTGTGTTAGTTCCTCGTTCGCATTTAGAACACTCATTCACAGTCACGTTGCCAGTGATTAGGCACTTCAAGGTATGTTAGAAACAATTTTTGAAATGTTTTTTGCCCATAAAGTGCCTAAAGTAAAATATTGAATGTGCAGTGCTGGACAGCGGTTCGGAATCGTTGCGTTATTCAAAGCATAGTGATCATCACATAGATTTCAGGCACCAGGAGGCGTTTGGGTACGCTATGGGACGGGGATTATAAATTATTGCTTGAGGGCCGGATACTACCTAATTTAAGCATGTGTTCAACTTCACTCCACGTCACCTCAAGTTTTGCAGTGTCAAGCCAGCGTGGTCGTGCGTGCCCAGATGAACCGTTTGTCGTAAAGTTGTGAGTGGTGTGCATCACTGATTCAGAATAACCTCACGAATGAACGAGTTGAGGAAGCTTCATTGAAAGTGATTGAAATACTTTACGGGTTTCCGAAGTGATAATGTCTGTATTGAAATGTTGGCTCCAGCATAAACTCCACGAACGAAGAGGAGTATAACGTTGCCAACCAGTCCGCACGTTTCGACGTCAAGTAAGAGCCAAAATTTGTCCGACAAATCCGTCCTGATAATGGACATTTTGAGGTCGACTACAATGGAATGTCACCTGCACTGTCGTCTGAGTGAAGGTTAAGCATGCACAACTTTTCACCCTGGGCGTTAGCGTAGTTCTTGTTAGTAGCAAGCAGCATATAATTCATTTGTGTGGTCGAAAGACCTGGTAGGTAGGAGATAACCCTGACTTCGTCACTGGTGTCGACAAGGAATTTGGTGCCGGAAGGTTTGTTTCTGACGTACAGTAGACGAGTAGATGGTGTTTTGCTGGTCACAGCGGCCGCAGTCACAGGCTGGTCCTGAAGCTTGATTGTGGCAGGGGACGGTAGATAAGCAAACGATGTCGATGTAACAGCAAATTATATGATATGTCGGTCTTTGCATCCACTACATTAACAGTACATGGTCTGTAAAATAAACAACGTCCCTGGAAACGGGGAGGGAAGCAGTGTGTCGTTCGAAGCAAGGTTAACTCTGTTGCGAGGTATGAAATCAGTGTACGCGTTAAACTGCTATTAATCGACACATTTAATTTGACCAAGAAAAAGTCAGACCGGACGAGAGCAGGATATACTTTCAAAGAACGTGCGACAAGTACATTAGCAAGACGATACCGTAGGTACAGATCATTGTAGCTGCGTAACCATATAAAGTAGTACAAAATAA
>LUCH01001285.1:26329-48393 GCA_013368495.1 Paragonimus heterotremus | reverse complement strand
ATTTCTGCCCCTTTTGTTATCCGACACTCCCATTTGCAAGTCTATCCCAAACCAAATAACGCTGTAAGATATCAGCACAAATCTTGTGCAAGTGAAGTCAAACAGTTCGGGCTTCGTGTTTGAAATATGATTCACGAATGGATGGAAAAGAACACAATGGTACGGACACTTTGTAATTTTCAACGGTTTAAACATCTCCAGTGACCTTCGTGGGGAGCGTTGTAATCGACGTCATATAAACAGTGAATCAGAGGTAACGTGTGATGTGTCATGGTAAGGTCAATCTCTACTAAGTTTAAACAGATTGATCGATACCAGTGTTAAATATGTGGATTAGGTGCGTCTGTGTTCGGTGTTATATATCACTCCACGCCACACTGCGGAGAGGGGTTTGCTGTCACCGTGGTGTGAGCTTCAGTACAGCATGGGACCGCATAGGAAGACATACCCTAATGAATCATTCTTGCTTGATTAGAACATAAGCTGGGATTCATTGACAATTCATGTAGCGCAATGGCTGAATCTTTCTCTAGTTTTTGAAGTCGGTATCCGTCTCTTGAGGGGATCACGTGAGCCTCCTTTGTTCAGCAGCGCGTACTACCAACTGTTAAGATGTGTAAACAGTCCTTCTAGTGTTGTCTAACGGAAACACTGTACGGATAGCGTAATCAGAGAGGATGGATCAAAAATGTTTTTTGATGGTCATCCACGACAGGGTATTTGCCAAGTAGAGTGGAAAATGTCCGTCTCCTTGGTTTCCTCTTCAGTCAATATGCGCTACCTTGTGTTTCCAACAAAAGCCTTTGGATATTAGTTGACAGCTAATATTTGATTAATGTGTGAAGTATCTGTAGTTTTGAAAAGTTTAATGGTAAAGATCTTGTTTACTGTGTTAACACCTGGCCGGATGTCTGTTCTATCTGTACCGCGTAAATGCGACTCTTTTGTCACATTTTTGTCTCAAACCATTAACATTCATCCCTGTAGGATTCCTGAGTTGTCTCCGTTGTATGCTTCTGGTGATATGCAAGCATTTAATTTTCGGTGTATATTACATAGTTTTAATGTTGTTACATCACATTTTCAGGTCAGATCACTAATGTCAACTGAATTAGTAGACAGTTGTATACTTGCTATTTACTGTAAAGTCAAGCAACATGATTTATCGGTACACACTTGATCATAGTAACCAGATAGTCATACTATGATTGCAAACATGGTTCTGGCGACTTTGGATTGGTGATGTGGAGAACGGTAAGTCTGGAAGTATGGCTGATACAGTCATTTTCTAAGTCCGAATTCAACGGCCTCAAACGATTTGGCAACCATCTACAATGAAAATATGACTGAGCTGGCTTGTGCTAGGTCCATCGCAGTTGACTGAATAACCCAGCAAAAAGTTAGGCATACACTTGTCGTTTGTTAGGCTCTATAACCAAAACAGTGCTGTTGACTCATGTAGATTTTTAACAGTTTCACATTAAACTAAACGCAGACGGTGTACACCTTACGACAAGAGTCACTTCTAAGCAAGACAACTTTTGCATAATGAGAATTTATGTTTACTGAATAGTCCCTATTTTCCGATATTTCACTTTTGAACAGCAATGCTTCTTGTAGTACTTTCACAAACCGGTCTGATCATATATGTGTTTACGCAATCGATTGGCCATACTACACCGATTATTCTCTCCAATTATCGGCTATGTTCCACTGCGAACATTGTCACGACACCCATTCGACTTCCACAGCTTAGGAGAGACGCCACAGTGACCGAGTTTATGTTACTCTGTCAAGTTGAAGTGCTTCTGTAGTTCCCTTCCTCCTGTATCCCGGTGAGTACATTCTTCATGTCCGAACATTTCGTTATCATGGCTGGTCTGAGCAAACACTGTGTTGTGTTTGTTCGTTTTTCCTACAACTGATAGCCTTGTGCAAATCATCCATATATAGTTATTCGATATCTCATACCTGACCACTAGATAACACAGACTAGTCATGCTTATGTCGTGTTTTCAAGTGTCAGTTAGTTGTAGCGTGCACGGGCGTTACTGATGGCCACCTATCGATGGATTATATTGTGTGGGATGGGCAATAAACAATTAAACAACGAGTACTACTAACGAGACAACTATTTTCCTATTAAGAAAACAATTCTATGAACTTTAGAAATAGATCATTCTCTTTTGTATGAATGCCACGCACTATTAAGTTATTACATTCATCAAGCAATATGGCCTATCAGGTAATATTTTGGCTGAAATTCTGTAGAGGTCACACTATATAAACAGTGAACAAATCTCACTTCTGACAAGTGGACCGTGTACAGTTAAAGTTTCTATTGTAACATGATTTTAACAATAATACAAAAATATGGAAATCAGCAAATGATCCAAGGGCTCAACTGTCCCCGCAGGATTTCTCAAACAGTTAACACTAGAATTCACCAGCTCCACCGTTAAGCATAAAAAACCGTATTACTAACGAGTAGTTAGATGAGACCCAATTTTCCACAAGTGGTGGACACCACATGAGATTGTGACATAGGTGAGCAAACAGAAAACAGATGTGACATTTCCGAGTTCCAGACGTGAATTTATGGCTAGATGATAGGGCGCTGTTTCTGCCATTGGTTCAAATCCAATCGAAACCGTGATTGTTCACAATTGGATCTGATCTAGATCATTAAATCTACCAGACTATTCACTAGTAATTTAGAAATAGTCAAAAACTAAGAATGCTCCAAACTGTAGTCTATCGTTGTTTTGCATTGTTCGCTTTCTTGGAGAAAATGATTAGAAATGATCAGAGTCGAAATTGTATCATGCATAAAAACAATATAGGTGATAGATAACGTTGTGTTAACAACAATCTCGCTTCGTTTAACGAGTTGGGCCAATGTTGAATAGTTTTCTGACAGTGCCATTAACAAGCGTAACTATGTTGCTAAAGACAATATCTGACGACATACGGGCCAATTGAGGCATTTCAAAAAGTGATACATTTTGCCAAAAAAAATCATTCCTTGCAAATCGTTTTGAACACAAACTAATTCGACATTTGCGGTGGTACCACAAGGACGTGTTCCAGAAGTTTTACTTGAGAATATATTAAGACTGAAAAGTTGTTTGTCGTATGTCGGTTTGTTGTACATACCCCCAAGATTTCATCGTTTCGGTTTTTATCTCGATCCGAGTTACTAAATGGGAGAAATATTTCGGATGATATGAACCCGAGTATTCAAATGGTTTGAAGACCGATGGAAAGATATCAATCATGTCTCGTTATGTAATATCTCATATTTGGAAGACTCACGTAAGCAATAATAGTCAACTGTGCAAGAAACGAAATATCCACGTACTGAAACGGTCAGTATGAAAGCTGATCACAGAACTGATGAGTTGGAAGCCGTATTCCCAACCATCCAACAGAGCACACAAATTCGTAAGAAGAATTTATTCAGCAACACATGCAAAAGCTGAAGCAGGACAGTGTAATGTGTTGCAGTGTACAATTCAGCAAAACAAGCATCTAACAACTATTCATTGTTCCCTATCGTTGGCGCTTCCTGCGCTTTGCCCAGGTACGTGCCTGTCGCCAAAGGTGGAGGGGACAGGGAAGAAACACAAGTTGTTAAAGGTGTGGTTTCATTGACGTCATCACCGTTAAAGTTATATATTTCATTTTATTCACCTAAATAATTTCTTAATGCTAGGTGCAATTTATATACGTTACAATGTGGATTATCCGTATGTGATTCATTTATTGACCAAATAAATTTAGATAGTAGGTTATTAATGGCAAATTTCAAAATTACTGGTTGCTGTTTTGTCAGTGTGTTGATAAATTAGAATATCGCGAGTTCTGGGTCAGTCAGACTTTGCGCTCGTACAGTGTTAGGCTTTTTTTCAACAGTGTTTGTATCAGAACGTTATTCAGGAGAACCTTTGAAAATCAACTACAGAGGTCCCCTTATGAAGTTGCGCATAGCTTCGGCGTTAGTTTACTCACACTGAGTGACCCTAATGTCTAATGTGGTCGCAACTGTTTGAGTCAAAATCTACTGACATTGGCAAAGTCACGGCCGTGTTTCACTAGAACGGTTGTAGCTCTCCATACACTCACAAGTCACCCAGCTCACATTACCACAGCGGATGAGTACTGTGCAAGCACATTTGCGCATCCGCTCTAGTTATGCTGCGTCCCCACAAATTGCCGTCAGACTTAGCAGCAAAACTAACATTCGTCCTGACCAATAGTGAGCTCGAGCGGGTGGTCGATAGAATTAAGTTCGCAAACTTTGTGAGATCGATGCAAACGGGTTGGCTTTGCGAACTGAAACTTGACATCTGAGATGTTATGTTAATTTAATACTCATAATTAGGGACTTCGAATAGCCCTAGAACTCTTATTCGGATTGAATCCTCTCAAGCAAGTGATAAGGAGAAGATCTCGCACTAGTTGCAGTAAATAATTCATACTCATGAGATAAGAAGCCAAATTTGTGGATGTATAACAGTACCAAAGAAATCATAATCTATCTTCGGTTGGTCGTATTAGCACATATAAAGTCACGAAGTGAACGCCAATCGGTACGATACGGAACAAAGAAATTGGCGAATAAAGAAAGGCGTAACATTGAGACTGTTTGTCCAACGCGACTTTTGGATTGGTCCCTTGTTAGATCTCCTGTTGTGTCGGAGTTTGGATAAGCGGTGGATCGAGTAGATTTTCACCACATTTATGTTAGGAGGCAAATGGTGCACTCTGTTTGATGTTAGTCACTCACTGATTCAAAGCGTTCACACCGTATTTAATTAACTAGGATGTAGTAAACAGTAAGCTGAAGGAGTTTTGACCATCGGGATACAACTAAACTGATCCGCTTATGAAGGAAGTAACATTTACGTTTATCTAGGCGGAATATGTAAAGTCTTCACGGCCAAAAATGAACACCTGTTTATCAACCCAAACAACCTGCTTTCTGTACTTTTATTTCACACTATATTCTGATTCAAAGGTATTTACCAAGTAGTACTGATAGAAACATATAGTCAAAAACGTTTTGATGTCAGTGAATGTTTCTAACAGGTAAACAATATCAGGCGCTATCGTAGATCACTTTAGTCAGCAACTAGTGACCTCCTCATTTGTAATGCTTGAACGAATTGAAGCTGTGTACAAATCTGTGGTGATTGTCAATAAACCTATAGCTAACTACTATTGTTTTATTACATTGTTGACAATAAAGTGTACAATTGCAGTCGAGAGATAAATACCTGATTTCCTCGGTTCTGGTGTTATTGCCATTGCATCGAAAGTAGCTCCGGGGTTGAGCTAAGTAAATTATTTCATTTCTGTATTTACCGAACCATCAAAGTTGGCGTTGTGGACTTCTGTAACTTCTCATGTTGGATTCCTGGCAAATTGAAATTTTGAATATTGGCAATTTGTCAAGGGAACTGGAAGATTATTCAGAGCGATTTGAAATATGGTGTCTAACGAGCAAACAGCTGAAGATAGGAACAAATTCCGCTCATTTCCCCACCGTGATTGGTAAAAATGCGCAGAGATTGCCGAAACATTTGTCAGTCCCTGATTCGTTAATTTGTATCTTCTATCAATCCTTAAAGAAACTGCTGCTTTCCCATAACTAACCTGTAAATTTTGGAGCACCTATGTGAGCCAAATTTCTTACTCTCGTGGTGAAAGGAAATCAGTTAACAGATAATTCATTTTTGGAATTCAGACACAAGCAGGTCGGTGTGATTTTGAAAACCAACTACAAACTCAACTTCGTGGCTGTTTGATCGCTGAGATAAATATGTACCAGAAGCTTTTACGGCCTCCGAAAACCGCCTTCCAGTCAGCTAGGTCCATACACAAACAATATCAACATGTCAAAACTTTTGTGTATGAGGAACCAGAGATTTTATACAACAACCTGGGGCAATTAAGTTAACAAAGGCGGCGGTCCGAAAACGCAAATATTCGAAGTACAATTGATAGTAATCACGCTGTACATGATTCAAATGCTACCGGGCGGCGGATCCACTGTAATTTATCTGGTAGCAATTATTCTCAATCGACTTGTCGATTCCGTAACATCAAGCGTCACAATTGTGGTGAAATCAGTCACATTCAATTTGTTTGCCGCAGTTCAATCTTCTTTTACACAATACAATCGTGACGATGTTAACTTGAGTTCCACTTCCATTTTAAAGCTCTTGCTGTTAATTCTGTTCATTTTACTAGTCGCATTAAACGAACCTATCTGAATGATAATTACATTGAACGTTCATTCATTGTAGAATCCTTCATCCCCGTTGATTTCGTAAAGTGCCTGAAGACGGTAATTCTAGAACCCTCTGGAATTCCTGCGATTGATATCACTGGACACGCCTCAACAATTCTTGGTTCTTATCAACACAAACTTCCCGATTCCCATTCCTGCGTTAACATTGGCCAATTTTTGGGCGTTGATCGTGGACTACCGATTGGTGATTTTAAGAATATGAAAATTTTGAGTTTATGTTTTACTGTTTGCGGATGCACGTAAATCACAAATGTGCCGTCCACTCCTGCCGTGTTCACTAAATTCTAGTGGAATGCGTGTTAAACTAGTTTCGCTCGAATTAAAAAACAAACCGATTTTCATGAAGCAACTAGTCATTCCTTCGTGGTTAGTGAGTCCCTTGAAAAACCACATGTGCAATCTTTGACTTGGGTTACACCTATTGTGACTCCGCTTAGACGTGACGATAAAACGTCTCGAATTTGCTGTGTTTATCGACTCACGCCTCGTAAATTCTTTCTACTGAGTTGTTGTGCCACTGTTGATACAGAGGACATTCTACATCAAGTTCACGGCCCAAACTATTTGACAAAGCTTGATTTAAAGAATGCTATTCAACAGATTTCACTTGAGCAAGCTAACAGTGCTCTGACAATCATTAATGCTCCTCTCGGATTGTCTCGGTACAAATGTTTTGCCTGTCTGTCCGAACACATCACCTGCTGTAGTCCGAGATGTGATGAACACCACTACTGTCAATCTGGAGAGCGTTTCTATCTACAAGGATGATACTATTGTGCCAGCGCCAAACATGCCTATCCATGATGAACGATTGTATGCTCTACTCGAAAGTTTTTGTTTTCTTAACGTTGTTGTCAATTCTTTCAAATGAATTGTTGCTACGTCCAAGTACTCACGTTTAGGATTTCTCGCTGATAAGAATGGTTACCATTCTGATCCTGATCGTTTTCCACTTATATCTCTGGCATCCACTCCAAAGAACTTTGATGAGTTTTGTTCTTTAATGGGTTCTCTCCAATTTGAGTCTTTATTCATTCCTAACTTCACCGATATGGTAAAACCTTTGTTTAATCATCTTTCTCAAAATAACTTTATTTCGACTGACTTACTTGAACGAATTCTCCGAGTTCTGTTGAAGTTTCTGTCATTCGATACAGTAGTACGCACGTTCTCTCCAAAGTTACTATCAATATTGATTGCTGATACATCACCAAAGTGTATCGGAGCTGTGCTAGAACAAGAGGGTCATCCGGTTATTTGCTCAGTTCATCAGAGCGTGGATATGAGCAAACACAGAAGGAAGTATTAGTGGTTTGATGAACAATCACCGAACTTCACAAAGAACTGTTCGCCGTCCATTTCCATGTAGTCATTGATCATTAAACTCCTAAACTCATTTACAGTCCCAATAAATCTCTTGCTAAGTATTCTGCCTCAAAATCTCACAGCTGGAATGTTGCTTTGGCTGCGTACTCTTATAAAACCCATTGTGATTTTAGGCGTAATGAACAAGCTCGTTTTCGGTTGTTCATCATCAGGCTAATTACATAATAATTTATATGAAACAGAGTTGTCAGGGGGAAACGGACAAAAACGTGCCAAAGACACAACTGTGTTTCGCGGACTTAACCAGTTCGTTAAGTTCAGCACAAAACTGGCAGAAGCGAAAGCTGATATTCGGTTCCTGGACAAACGTGCCGAAACGGGTGAATATTCGAGACATTTCTGGTCAATCCTGAGGAAATATCGCATCAATGTTACTATGATATCATTACGGCGACACACACTTAACGAACATGATACCCTTCGAAGTAGACTTGATGAGTTGGAGTTGAACCTGGTCAAATGTGAACACCATCTGGAGCAGCTGACGCCCGAAGAACGTGAAGATTTCGAAACTTACTTCCGTCTGATTGTCTAAAAGCAGCTAGAGAAGAAGCAGACCGTACTGCAGAAGCAACTCAGTCCAACGAAGCCATTAACTGAATTCCCAGCCAACCCAGAACAGAATGTTCATAATTTTTCCTCATTGCATCTGGATAAAAAGTTGATTGAAGTACTGCCACTGGGTCCTAAATTTTGTTGTTCAAAAAGAATAAACTAGGCAGTTGGATTTGGAAGTACAGTTCGAGAACCTGTCTTCTCCGCTAGATGTTAAACGATTGAATTTGACATTTGTTAACTCAGCTTACCAATACCCGCAGAGTAACCCAATCTTGAAACATCTGTTAACGCAGGAACATATCTTAGCAGCCGAAAGTTTGAGGCAAAATGAAAGCATTATTCTCTCGAAGCCGGATAAAGGTGCTGGAATAGTTCTGCTCAATAAGATAGATTACCTAGACAAAATGCAGACCATACTAGGTGACCAAACCAAATTCGTACAGGTGGAGAATGAGAAAGACAAAACTCCTCATATAGAGAAAGCGATGTTGAAAATACTATGTTCCATGAAACAAAACAGGTCAACTGGTTTTCCAACTTTCGAACGTATTCGACCAATTGAAACCACAATTCCCAGGTTTCACGGATTACCGAAAGTTCACAAAGCGGGTATACCTCTTCGACCTATTTCAGACATGTGTAACTCATCATACCACTCGCTGGCCAAATGGTTATCGCATCTCCTTGAACCTGTCAGGCAGAATTTATCAAAACATAGCCTACGAGACTCCTTTGAATTCGTTAACACAATCAGCGTGTTAAACCAAACTGGACAACAAATGTTTTCTCTGGACGTATCGTCCTTATTTACAAATGTTCCACTGAAGGAGATGATAGACTACTTGTGTGATTATATTGTGATTAACAACATAGCTGTTCATATACCCTCACTAGAACTAAAACAGTTATTGTACTTTTGTACTCATAACATACAACTTAAGTTCAATGGAGAACTTTATCGAGAAATAGATGGCATGGCGATGGAATCCTCATTGGGACTATTGTTTTCAGACATCTTCATGGCGAAGCTTGAAAATGACCAATTAGAAAAAGCCATCCGTGGATTTAGTGTTTATAAACGATATGTGGATGATATCATATGTATAGTTAGCGAGAATGCTAACCCAACGGATATCTTAGCCATTTTCAACTCTGCCCACACGAACACGATATTTACACTAGAAGCTGAACGTAACGATCAACTAGCCTTCCTGGACGTACTCATCCGACGACGTGCTAATGGATCTGTTCAACGTAAAATCTATAGGAAATAAACCTGGAATGGGCAGTATATCCATTTCAGCAGCTTTGTTCCTTTAAGGCAGAAAAGGAATATCATAAACTGTTTGACCACTAGAGCCATGAGAATATGTACACAGGACACAGTCTCCGATGAGTTATCGTTTCTATGTGCACTGTTCTTACAAAATGGCTATCCAGAGCGTTTTTTTAGACAAGACTATGCAGCATCGTCAGAAACAAGATAAGATGGACCGAGTAGAAAAGAAAGCAGTGTTTATCTCATTACCATTCAAAGGGGATACGTTTGCCGAAACAATCACTAGGAGACTTGACA
The DNA here is from genome assembly GCA_013368495.1 of Paragonimus heterotremus. NCBI lineage: Eukaryota > Metazoa > Platyhelminthes > Trematoda > Plagiorchiida > Troglotrematidae > Paragonimus > Paragonimus heterotremus. Next base: position 38,557 of record LUCH01001285.1, on the reverse strand, counting down.
CTGTCATCAATGGAACATTCTATGCTGCAAAATTACGCGTTTGTTTCAACTCTACTCTGGCTTTGTGTTTACGGCTAAAGGATAAAGTGCTCACTTCTGCGGCTTCCCTTTGGTGTATACTTATTTACTTGTTCCTGTGAAACTAGTTACGTGGGTCGCACGACCAGGCGTTTATCTGTCCGTTTCCCCCCGGCAACTCTATTTCATGCAAGTTGTTATGTAAGTAACCTGATGATGAATAACCGAAAACGAGCTTGTTCGTTACACTGTTGTATTCTGATCACTATCCTGGAGATTTCTAACCATTTATGCGTATTCTCAAAAGTGCAATCAAGTCTATAAACACATCTAATTTTGAAAACACTGGCGAATGGTGTGGATAACTCCTCGATTCACTATCGAAATCCTGACCACTCAACATCATGGAGCAGTCTAGCTAAGCTGTCCGAAAGCCGTATCTTTGGAACCAACATGCTTAGTTTGGAATCAGCTGAAGTTGTGAATCATCGTGGAAATAACTTTCGATCATCTTGAGAAATTATGCTCAATAACCTGGGTACTCTTGATCATCGATCATGGATCTGTCCATCATAAACACATCGATCAACTTTTGTACAATTTACCTATTTCTACCCCTGCGCTGCAAATTACTAATGCCGGTGATTCTGAGTCTGTTTAATGTTCAAGTTCTTTGACTGAAGTGCTGCTGAGAACGAATTACCACAGTTGTGTCTGTCTGAAGGACTCAGAAATAAACAACTCAGAAACTATGACAAATATGGTGATTGTCACTAAAATTATTCCTGATTACTGTTGTTGTATCACATTGTTGAAAATAAGCCTTACAATTGCACTTGATAAATAAATACTTGGTTTGTTCAGTCCGGGTGTAATGACTGCTGCGTCGAAACTAGGTCTGGGATCGAGCTTAATAAATCACTTCATTTCTGTATTTCTATAACTGTCGTTAAGATGATCGTGGGTCACAAATATGTTGATTACTCGTGATTATTTAATGTATGTTGATGACAAGATTTGTCATTTTTGTGAACTACCTTGATATTTCTAATCTGTTAGGTAGGATTGGTCTCGATGCGTATATAGTCTGGATGTGTACAGCATCTGACAATCACAGTGATTACTGTCGAGTCATACTTGCTGCAGTAAACCAAAGGTTTGAAATTCTGAAAAGCCGTCGAATGTGAGGATAACAAGAAAACCAAAGACAGAGATTCCAACTACCTAGGCCACTTGTCTATAGAACAAAGCAACTTGTCATACATTGTGACAAAAATGTAAGGCCATGAACATTCTACATCACAGCCACGATGATTACCACATTGTCGTTAACATACTATTGTTACGGATGCAGTAACGAGAACTAAGGCACGCAGTAGAAATCAATTTAATTGTGTCAATACCCTCCGCAACCATGACCACAAAAGTACCTGTAACACTTCAAATTCCAAAGAGAAATTTCACAATTTATGACCAACGAGAATATTACGCTGATCAATTAAATCAAACACTCATTAGTCTACGCTAACTGGATGACCAACAAATTCCAAAGAGAAATTTTCATGCTGTCTACCATGAATTCTTTCAGACAGTGTCTTTATGTCTAATATGTTCACACGGTGGATAGAGTGTACTGGTCTGTCACCAATATTTTAAAGTAATTTCGGTATTGGTTGAAAGTATTCACTGACGGATTACTGGCATAGCTATGAGGTTCATCAACTTCTCACATCCAGAAGTTGTGATGAAAATAGACCGTGGACTTCTATTACAAAAAGTCAATGGAGACAAATCTCATCTACAAATTACCTTGTGCCCCAAGTGGACGATTGGCAAGCCTGTTGTTGAACAGGGATGGACAGTGAAAGAATGATTCGATCAAAGTAAATATTTCACAAAATTTATTCAGTTGCAGTGAATCCATCCCATGACGTCGTTCTTCTTGTTTCTTATCGGAAATTCATGTAGTTGTTTCCCACTAGAAATTGGTGGGCACAAATTGATTGTTTCAATTCTTATCTTCCCCTTCTACGTATTATTACTGCTGAGTCAATCAGTCCTCTTGATTCCTCTTCAAATTGATCACCCAAGTCGTTCATCAATAGCAGATTTCGTGTTTCTGATGTCTGACAGTATTCGGACGATTTGGAACTCTAGGTAGGACTTAGGATTGAATCGGATAAAATTATTCGCTCAATTATATATTTCATTTCTCTCTTGCGCACAGTTCAGCGAAATACATCCTGAAAGTTGTTTCAGACTAGAGTGATTATCTGCCAGAGTGGATCAGACTGAGCTCTCGTCCACTTTCGAGCTGCTCCGAAATATTTGTTTCGGATCCTCAAAGCGGATAATCTCATTATCCAACAGCTCTGGTTGAAACGTCTACATCCACCCTTCTAGCAAACATCCGGCAGTTTCTCACTTGAACTTTCTAATTCTGCGCTTTGCCGAAAACAACTACATCACACATTGTTGAACGGTAGCTATATCGACAATGCCCACACATCATATATTATAGCATATTGTCGGCAGGAATATAAAACCAACCAACATGCGTCTTTCCATTACAAGCGTTTTCATACGCCATCATTTTGTCAGTACTAAATCAGGGAAGATCATCTATTGTGCCATATTACATACATCAACGCTATTCAGTATTGAGGCCAGAGTATGTATTTTAACACTGAAGTAACCATTGAAAAAATACAAGAAGAAATACCAGAGTGCAGCATCGCGTTAGATGGTTCTTGGTATGTAAACGAACGTAAATGAACTGAGCATTGGCATCCGTGGCAACCGTGACGCTCTGGGTCCAGCACCGTACGTAGAAGAGTTTTTTGGTTGTCTTGTTGAAACGCACAACCCATGTGTTGCTCTCTTAAATAGATGACCCATGTGCCATTCGATTTCTCGGCCCACAACAATTGGTGCCATGACCAGGACTGAAGGAAGAAGATCCCATGGCCGCAGCTGTTTGAGTATGAGTACGTCCGGAGTTTCCTGGAGGACTTTGAGAACGTGACGGAGATGGTTGTATTCAAGACCCACCGAGTGAAGCTGTCGGCCCTGTGGATGCTGCTCAAGGGCCGGGGGAAGGCGGCGCGAAGTGTCTCTGCAAACCTGGAGTGCGCCACCATGAAGAAGACGCTGATGGTTTTGTTCGGCTGCCCCGATGATTGTCAGGAGGCAACGCTGCGGTTCAAGAGCTGTCAGCTTGGACCAGAAAGCGACCGCCGTGTATGCCATGTCAGTGCGGGCAGCGTTGTCCAGAGCCCTACCACATTCGGACCAAGACACAGAGCGGCGCATGTTGACAGACCAGTTCTTGGAAGGAATGCCACCAACAGTCTGGGACCAGTTTAATGTTGCTGTCACCACGCATTCGATGACATGGGAACAGCTGGCTGATGTGACTCGACAATTGCTGGCGGAAACCTCACCGACAGTCAACCAGTAGAAGACAGGTGAGCAAACTGAACTGAATGAACTGTGAAGCGTAGTGGAAATGTTGATTTAGAAAGTAATAGCTCCGAATGTGAAGAAGGAGGATAAACGTAGAAACGTCTACTATCGATGCGAAAGACATGGACACTGACGAAGGGTTTGCCTACTTGGCAAGAAAAAGCCATACTTAAGTAAACTTTTCAATGATTTCTTTTGTTTGGGAAGGGAGGTCCGGTAATAGGGGCAGTTGATAAGACGACAGTTCATGCTAGGTTGGAAATCAGTGATAACTAGGAGTGTTGTTTGATTGACACCGGGGCCGAGGCCGGGAAAGTTTATTCAGTCGAGTGCGATGGTCATCTGAACAGTCGGTGGGTTTATTCTCAAAGTCAATGGCCTGGCAGAATATGATGTCCGAATAGATGGTCACATGGTCAACCAACCTCCCGTCGTTATCATCGACGCACGTCGGACTACATTGGGAGCGGGTTTCTTTGACCGCGCTGAGGCCATGACAGATATGAAGCAGGGTGAACTCGTCACGGAGTATGGAGCTGTTCCATTGGTGAAGAAACGCAAACCCCAGCTTGAATAACTTAAAGCAAACGCACTTAGAGTAATAACAATCTGTGACAACCGGCAGTTGAATGAAGTGATACGCACGTCCCGGCGACTGTTAACCACGGATCAGGACCCATATGGCTATTGTGACTGGATTGAATACGGAATCTCCATGAAACCGGACCAATTCCGATCATTCAGCCTCATAAATATTTTGAAGGAGGAAATCATTGAGAAATCTGATAGCCCGCCCAATATTTCCTTCTTGTTGGTGAGGAAGCCCAATAGTAAATTTTGATTTTGTGTCGACTTCAGAAGACTCAACGAGATTATAGTCAATAAATTAGTAGCAGTCCCAGCTATGGTAGAAGTTTTCGACAAGCTACGGGTATTTACAGCTACAGATACTTACAACGCTAGATCTGCGGTCTGGGTATTAGCATGTTTCAGTCAAGCAATCGGATCGAGATAAGATAGCGTTCACAGTGGGAGAATGCAATATCGCTTCAATGTGTGCCGTATGGACTGTCAGGCGCCCATTTCACGTCCAGACGACTGGTGGTGAAGGTGCTGGACTGACTGAACAATATTTTTGTCTATGGAGACGATATAGTTATCTACAGCGCGAATGAGACGGAACATACAGGGCAAATTTCAGCCGTGTTGCAGAAGATTAAACAACTCGGCTTACTTATCAATAGTCCAAAGTCTCAACTGGCAGAACGAACGGTAGTACTACATCATCACAAGGTCAGTCAGGGTGAGGTGCAACCAACTCCCAAGAAACTGCTGGCGAGCAGAGCCATTACGTCGAACAGAACGTTGCTACACTTTATCGGTGGCATCGGGTTCTACAACCGTTTGTTCAAATATTTCAATGAACTCGCCAGCTTATTGCACAAAATTCTGAACAAGAATTATCAATTTCACTACACAGAATAAGTTAATCGAGCGTTTGTCGAAATTCAACAATTGATGAAGAAGAGACAACTGACCCTGAAATTACCAATGGCTAAACAGAACTTTGTTGTTGCAACGGATGCGAACGATGTAGCAATCGCAGCTGCACTGAAGTAGAAAGGCGGTGTTGTGGTGTTAACTCATGAAAGGAGTTATTCAACCACAGAGAAGGAGTGTTTGGCAAAATGCTGAATCAAAGGGCATACTGGCCAGGAATGAAGGATGACGTCAACATTTATGTGCGATAATGCCGGCAATATCAGCTGCTGAAGAGCACTAACCATCCTAATCAGCATCCTACACAACCAACTTCGTTCAGAGAAATTGGGAATTATGGCTCGTTCCGAATAACCATGTCCGGAAATCAGTGCATCACAGTCATGACTGAACATTTCACAAGATGGATCGAAGCAGCCGCTGTACACGATCAACGTGCAAGTACTGCATACAGGGCGGTGATAGAACAGATCGTTGCGGACCATGGAATACCGCGAAGCATGTTGACTGATCAAGGTCCCTGCTTCGAATGTGATGAGTTTCGGAACTGGCTGGAATGCTTGGGAATAATGAAACTCGCACGACACCATATCCTTCTCAGTCAAATGGACTGAAGGAGAGAAATAACCACGCAATCAAGGATTGGTTGGCAGCGAAAGGAGGGAGCTGGGAGGAAACATTACCGTCCATTCTGTCGGTCTATCCCTGTTCGCCACAAGGGACAACCGAGAAGTCGCCATTCAAACTACTGTACGGGTGCGTGCCACGCCTGTCAGGCAATCGGCATATGAGGGCCTGGCGGACGAGTACGCGCGAATTAACAGAAGTACGGAGAGTTGGCCAACCAAACCTTGACAAAAACAGAAAGTTTCCAAGGAAAAGTCAACTGCAAGATTATCGGACGTAAAAGAGCTGAGCATTGCCATCTATGACAAACGTGACGTTCTGGGCCCGGTACCGTACGCTGATAAGTATTTTCTGGTTGTCTTGTTGAAACGCACAACCCACGTGCTGCTCTCTTGAATAGATAACCCTTGCGTCATTCGCGTTCTTGGCTCATAACACTAACACTCACTTTGCTCACTTTGCAACACGATTTGAATAACGTTAGTATTCAAAATTCGCCTTTCGCTGGAAACGCTGTGGTCAGGTGGTCTACTGGAGACAACATTTATCCACTTACACAGAATAGGTTATTGATATTTTGTATCAAACAATTTTACCGACATCAGATTTTCAAGTGATACGAAAACCGAAATGAGTGAGGTTGTAGAAGAATGACAGTGACACATTCGGTTATCGGACAACTTGGGTACTTCAGCAAACGAAGCTGGTGCAAATCCACAACAGCCTGTCAACCAGGAAACTTGTTGTTATGTTTCGTGTTTCCACTAAACGTTTTCTGATGTCAGACCTAATTAAAATACACTAGTCACAAAACTAACGGTAATTTATCAGCAATTTCAGCAACTCCAGTGATCACCAGAAGGTCACGCATTCACTGATATGACTGGTCTTAACCCGCCTGTATACGCGCTCAGCTTTTTTTCAGACACATTTCATACGGATCATGATTTCCATAGACACCACGTGATTCCAGACAGCTATACGCTACATTTCACCGTCTGCCAACGTGATCGCATACGCACTCTACAAGCTGCGCATTAATGTAGCTCCAAGCATACAGAAACTGTCGCAGGACCTGATGATCAACATACTGCCATGTTATTAACGCGAATACGTTGAATCTCTCGGTCAGTAAACGTTAACGGATCAACACTGCGATTATTCTGCAAACGTTTCAAACTGTGATCTCCTCCACTAAACCCAATACACAATGCTCAGCAGGTTAGGAAACAGATAGAGCATCTTTGCACAGTCCGTATCGGGAAACACACATGGCATCTCCACAATCCGCGTTGTTCACATACATGCGCACATATGCCGTTCAGGCACAGTTTTATAGAATACCAAATGCGACTACCCTAACATTTCTGGGGATCACATGGTAGGACAAATATTTCGCTGTCAACTGACACATGATCGTCATGAAATATAAGCAGTTGCATACATCACAACATTCAACATCTCGCTAATGCTCACAGACACAAAATTCCAGACCCCACATTCAATCTTTCGTGTTGGTGGGCACAATTTTGCAAACGTGTTCCACTGCCCATTAATTTCACTTCTAGTCTAACAACAATTCACTCTTCTGGATGCTAAGAACTGGAAATACTGCAGTGTCTTTGCTGTGTTTTTACCGCATGTTTTGGACATCACGGTGCTCTGCGCAACTGTCAAACGTCTAGCCAACTGAAACTCTGATATTCCATAATGCCGACTGTAAGACAGAGCAAAATTAAATAGATGAATGAAAAATTGGGAGTCACTTACGTCGGACAAAGTAAGTATACTGGTGAAATATTAAAATATGCGAGATTGTCAGATTCAGCGCAGTGATGCACCAAATTAATGTTCCCCAGGTATGCGCAACGAATACCTGACGCGAAGTGAATATATGGATAATTGAGAGGCCCAGTGTACATCACACAATAATTACAATAGAACTGGACCAGCGCCGAACGTTACCGATACGTGGAAAGAGCTACAGAGTTTCTGGATCTGTCCATCGGGCGCGCGAGAAGGCTGGAGGTGTTTTGTGGATAGGTTGCTATCACACAACATTCGAAGCGCTTGATCTTACACAAGCGTAGAGAGTCGTGACAATAGGTAGAGATCAGTCGTTACCGGATGAACGTCAGACAATCAACTGTTCTGCCATGTTCGCGAGTTTTGACATTTGATCTGTTCAGCTACTAAACGATGTCTTCTACTGAATTATATTTGAGTTATCCTGCTACCAGTTTACTAGACTTTCTATGTTGATGTCTTCAGTTTAAAACTAACGAATATCCTCAAGAACAAAATACCTCCTGCAACAATTGCCAGGTTAAGTCGGAGCCAAAATATGTGCCGAAATCATTCGAATCAGGAAGCTGTCAAATAACCAAGGGAACAGACGTTATAATTCAGCATCAATGGATGAAAGGTCTAGGTGTTGAATATATGACCGAAATGTTAGATCCGATATTCCTGAAGGTTGAAGAAAAACGTGACATCTATCGATGCAACTCAGGCGTCTATGTTTTGATAGGTCCATCCCGTTGAGTTTAGTGACCGTGTTCGTCGTTCATATATGCTGGTGGACAGGATATATACAAAAATGCGTAATGATCATGTTGGTGTAGAATCCATTTGAATAGAACATATTTGACTCTAGACAGCTGTACAATCTAACGCTGCGTAGGAAAATTCTTATTCAATTACTTTTGGCTAATTCAATCAAGAAACCCGGACTGCAATTTAACATGGTATCCAGTAGTATGTCGTTTTGAAGAGCATGCGGGTAATCTATGAGGGTTATTTCAACAGAAACAACTGCGGTGGAGTTGTGTATGCGTTACTAGGTATCTGATTGGATCACATTGTAATTAGTGATGTTGTGGCGGCAAAAGAGTCTCAGCTTGCAAATTCGTTCATTGCATAAACCCTCGTACAGGTTATGTGAAACATGGAATCAAACGACTGACATGCATTCACATACTTTGGGTAGCAGTACGTTAACAGTTGTCCAGATGGCACTTCTCCCTTAGCGTGTGCACACTATTCCGATAGTTCCTTCTGGTCCATCGTCTTCCTGTCGTTGGGCGATTGCCCTTTTTTCCTGAAGTCGCTGGTGAGTAGTATACTACTCACAACGAAACTGCCTGTTATACAACAGTAATAAGTTAGCAAGGCAATTGAATCCAGTTAAACGCGAGACATTGTAGAAGGCGTTTAACAAAAGAACAAGTAAGTTTCGTTATGGTGATTATACACTGATTGGTTGTCCGGACTAGAATTCGGTTTTTAGATCCTGTCAGAAGAAAGGTCCTGTTTGAAAAGCTTGTCCTTCTAAACGAAATGCTCGCACGTTTTACACTTCCAGATCAACTAATCTAATCAATGAGAACTTGGATGTTCAGTGGATTGACGGTATAATAGTCAATCCAACTTAAGGCACTACACACTGTGTTTGCCGGAGAAGTGCATACGATTAGTTCCCACGGTCGATAAAATGACCAAACCGACATGACGAAATCCACATGCTCACCCAGGCATCATGAAAGTAAAGAGGTTATTCTGATTTTACTTGTGATGACCTAGGCTGGGTGGTGACATTGTGTCACTAGTAAAGTCATACGCATTGTGCCAAGGAAACCGGAATGCATCGTCGAAGGTTCAGCCGCACCTCTATAGGTGTGCCAGTTTAGGTCAGATGAAGCTATCGATCGTGAATGTCCACTCCAAATGGGTTGTTGCTCACATTCTACTAAGAACTAGAACGAATGGCACAATGAGCAAATAGCGTACAGTCGTCGCAACTTTTGGTTTGCCATAAGCTAATGTGATCGACAACGGTTCCCTGTTTACTAGAGCTGAAGTTACTGGCCTCATTAATTCGAATGTAATCAAATATGTTACAATGACACCGTGACCATGAACCTAGGCCTACAATAATATGGTGCAGGAATCCCCGGGAAGGGTGCTATGGACAGTCCGTCAATAACAGTTATCTTTGATTCCTTGAAGACGTCAAGAAGAGCAAGGGACAGTATCAGACGGACCTATACTGTTACCTTGGCGAGGTGGTCGGGCTTTTGCACTGTCTTGATCCGGCGGGCTATGCTGACTAGGACTCCGGTCCTTCCAGGTGCAACCTTGTCAGACAGGCCAAAGGGGAGCAGTCAGACGAAAAGCAGCTACGCTCATAGGATTGTATGTCGCATTACTGACCGCGTAGGAGTGCTTGCGTAGTGAGGCACGATCCTATGGGCATACGGCAGAATCATTTTATAGTCGCGTCGCAGCTGTCTTCCGTGTCAAGAAAAAGGGGGACAGAAAAGGCTTTCTCAAACAAAGGGCACTCCGATCGCCCAACGGTTGACCGTGATCGCCGGCCTGTTATCCAGTACGGTCGAAAAACATCTCATATCAACTAAAAGCTCGACGCAGCTTCGAGTACACACACTGCGCACAGCAATGCTCAGAATCCGACATCAATGTCTAATTCACTGGGCCCTCGGACTGGGCAAGCCCATCACTGCCATGTGAGTGAGACTCTTAAGTCATTGGCTCCGGGTAGGGTCTCCCACAAAAAACCGTATGTTGTTGTCCCGCAGGTCAGACTTTTGAGTCAGAGACTAGGAGTGGGATTTCTCAAATCAACCCCCTTCCGTGGCATAACCGACCGGGAGGTATCAAAAGTTATCGTTCTCTCGACAGCGACATTACTAACCATCGGATGCTACCAAGGATGCGTTCTATGACGCCCTCGTTGACCTTCCGAAGCAAACTAAACACTCAGACATCATCATACCAGCGGGAGATTTTAATGCTCAGCTTGGTCGTCTTTCTTCGAATGAGAAGCGGCTAGGAGGTATGTTTGGTGTCTGGGTACAACGCACTGATAATGGCGAAAGACTACAGTTGTGCGCATTCCACGGTCTGTATATTTCGAGCACCGTATTCCAACACAGGAAGCAGCACTGTGTTACATGGTGACTTCCGTGTGCTTCCCAACCGCGGATAGAGTTGGATCATATAGCAGTCAGTTTCAGGTGACTCCATTCTGTTAAGGACTGTCGTGCCTTTTGGAGCAACCACCTGGACTCGGACCGTGCTGTTGTGCGTGCCCGTTCCGTTCTATCATTTGCCCAGAGAACCTAAGCTCGTAACTGCAAGGTGCTTAAGTGGCATTCGAGCGACGAGAGTGAAAAGAACGCTTACCAGGAGGAGCTGGTAACTAAGTTGTCCAGTTCGAATCAGATGAGGGATCCTAACGAACACTGGGAACAAATCGCCGAAGCCATGAAAGCATGCTGTGAACAAGCATGTTCCGAAGGAGTTGTTCATTTTGCGACAGAATTGGGCTTCTATCACGTCGATGAACGTTATGAACAATCTTCGTTTGATCCCACCTGGTTCTGAATATGATGATGACCGTCGAGAAATTAAACGCAAGCTGACTAATGTTTGCGCAAGGACCGTGATCAACACTTGATCGAACATTCAAAAGAAATGGAGAACGTCTTTTTATCTGGGAGTGGCATGAGACATTTTTCCCTGATCTGCGATTATGCTGGTCATCGAGTCGGTGTGAGACCATATGTGAAAAAAATGGTTCACTTATTACCAGTCAGTCGCATCGAATCGACAGGTGCGCTGAACATTTTGAAGAACAGTTCAGCTGGCCTCGGCCAGACCATGTGGATGAAGGGGCCCGATTGGTCAGTTATTGCATTCCAGACAGTCCTCCGTCGGATGCAGAAGTGGTCCTGGAGCTCAAGTTATTGAAGCGTAATAAGGCCCCTGATCCAGACCGCCTCTATTCTTCTCTTTTCAAGGGTGGCCGGGAGGGATAGATATCAGAACTGACAAAGCTACACAAGAGGATTTAGGAGACTGAGGAGGTGCCTCGTGATTGCTGTCAATCGACAGTGCTTCCCACTTACGGAAAGGAGACCCGAAGTCTATGTGATAACCACAAAGGCATCAGTTTTGTGCCTGTTGCGTCCAAGTTACTCACTGGCCTCATTCTACTCCGGCTCAATGAACCTAGAGAATGTCAGATACGGGAAGAACCATCAAGATACCAATTCGGTCGAGGGTGTGTTGACCACATTTCTACCCTCCGACGGATCTTGGAACATCACCACTGCTACAGACAGCCGACAGTTGTGGTCTTTTTAGGCCTAAAGGCTGCTTTCGATTCAGTTGCTCGTAACGTTCTCTGGAGCTGTCTCCTTCGCAAGAGAGTACCAGAGAAATACGTGAACCTCTTGAGATCACTCTATGCTCACTCTGCAAACAAAGTGAGGGCTTATGGACAACTGTTCCGGGCGGTCATCACTTCTGGTGTTGTTCGTCAGGGCTGTCCGATTTCCCCCTTCCTGTTCACTTTTGTCATGGACGACATTCTGGAGGGTGCTCTTCGCGAATCCAGTGGGCTTGGGGTTGAGCTTCTTCCTGGCGCTAGATTGTTCTGCAGTATACGAACGACATTGTTTTACTTAGCCCCTCTGCTGAAAACATGCAGACCATGCTGGACAGGTTGAGCGACCGAGCTGGTTTGTATGGAATGCGCTTTGCACTTTCAAGGTGTTAAAGTGTTGCTTCAAGACTGGGGCATTTCCACTCCTA
>LUCH01001285.1:13256-26229 GCA_013368495.1 Paragonimus heterotremus | reverse complement strand
TGCACCTTCAAAGTGCAAAGTGTTGCTTCAAGACTGGGGCATTTCCACTCCTATTTTCTTTATTGCAGGTAATCCGCTTGAGACTGTGAACAGTTCCACATACTTGGGTGTCACTATCTTGTCAGCCTGTAATATTGCTGATGAGATAGCAAAGGCACGAGTTGTCTTTGCCAAACTGCATCATCTGTGGCGTCGAAAAGACATCCGGTTGTCGCTGAAAGGAAGGGTATATAATGTCTGTGTACGTTCCACTTTGCTTTGTGGTTTGGAAACGTGGCCTGTCCACAAGGAACATATTAACAGGCTTGCTGTGTTTCGCTATCGTTTTCTCAGCCAGTTAGCTCACATTAAGTAGACTGATCGCGTGAGTAGTGTGGCAGTTTGTCGGCGCGTATTCCGAGACGCTCGGGATGAGCGACCATTTGGTCAGTTAATCACGGTGCACAGCTTGCAATGGTTGGGTCACGTACTCCGTATGTCATCTGATCGTTTATCATACCGAGCATTATATATTGAGACCACCAGCAGTTTGATGATATCGCGTGATGGTCGAGCAACAACGTGGTCACGAAACATGAAGAACCTGACTACTCCACTGAGCAAAGCAGGTAGCTGTCGCCTGCTTGAGTGGGGTCCCCGTGATCACTCAATCCGATGGTTAGAGACGCTATCTTAGATGGCGGTGTGTCGATTTCAACGGCGCTGCTGCATCCATACCATTACTAGTTCAGCCGCTTAAGATTTTATTAACTTACTAACTTCTAAGTAGCGTTTTCTTCTAGAAGATTCCACGTCACTGTTGAAGTGTACGGCGGCCGGAGCCACAGTACCTTTTGGTCAGGCTCATGGCTGTTATGATGATGATGATGATGATGATGAGCGTACGAACAGGATGTGGCCTTTCGATAATTTAATTCTTTTTGTCCGCATGAATTCTCGGATAATGCATCAACTTTCAATCCAAATTCGCCAAAACACCTGAAACCTTTGCCATGTGAATCTGAATTCAATGGATGTATCTTTGTAGATTTAAACTCTGAAGATCATCTGTAGTACGTAAGTGTGAAGATAAAACGGCTAGTACACAGATGAGGGAAAGGTCACGGCAAATCCCACAGAGCAGCCGTCGTGTAGATTAAAATTTGTTATCGGTTGGTTTTGTGTGATATCCTGTTAAATGCAGAAGACACCCTATCAGACCAGGTCGATTAACTTCCGTTTCAAAGGCAATCACTCTTTCATATTGTCCTGTAAATATTGATCTTGGCAAAACTGATCAATATTCGTGACTGTTCTGGAATGGAGTTCGACAGTCTGATCTTGCTGATTACGCGCTATTCCGCGCACTCCTTGTTCTCCCTCTCGTCAGTGAACTGAATGTTTCCATGGTCAAAGGATGTAACTGTGTTGAACCTCCGTTTTAAGTAATACTTCATCCTACAAATTTTAAACCAACACCAAACCAATCGCCGAGTCTGAGTACACAAATATTTTTCTCATACGCTTGCCGACTGTCTTTTACCAGTTCAGTAATTATGTAATTTACAACAATGCAGCCGGTATTTGTATAGCAGATATGTGAACGTATGCTGGTGAAGTTTTAACCAACGCTAAACCAGTCAGTCAGTCTGTGAAATCGCACGGTGTCTGTTTATACCACACAAGTCATTTGTGCATGAAAGTATATTTTCTTTCCTCATCATTGAAACGTATACACTGACAATCTATTTACTCTATTTTGTTATTTTTCATTGCTTCGCAAATGGTTGACCTGAATCATTGAAAGGTATTTGAAAACTGTGCAACTTTGGTCAGTAAATCAAGTAGGCTTACAAAAATTCAAAGGTGGTTTGGGGAACTGTCCGTTTTCGGTTATTCATCATCGGGGCAATTACATAACACTTTATGTGATCGTGATTGTTGAGCGAACAACTACGAACGAGGTTTCTTTTCTGCCTGAGAGATAATTAGCTGAAAAAGTGAATATCCTGGCCGTTTTCAAATCTCCATCCTGTGAACATGTCTTTGGACTGAACCGTTTGCACAGTGATTCAATGCCATACTCAGGAAGAATATTCGTCCATCTTCCTCAGCCTCAAGTGTAAAGTTAAGAATAGGCCGTGCTGTGTTCATTACAGCAAGTAGGCTATTCAGATTCACAGTTTCGTCAACTACGCAGATGATATTTTATATGTACCTCTGATAGAATGTGCTATGCTCAATAACCCCATAAAGCATAGATATTTCTAACATTGCCGTAAAGATATCTGCTATCAGTGGGACAAACAGTGACCCCATTTGCGCACCGTTCCTCGGACGGCACATACTCCGGAACGTAGATTTCTTCGTTTCATTGTCTGTGTCCATTGTGGAGGCTGCAAACGCCGTATTCTGTTCTCGTACCAATTCAGCGATAACCACATTTCGGGTGTTTGATACCCATCGTTAGGGTGGCTGCCGCTCTGATCCGTTTCTTGATGAATTACCACATATCCCCAGGGGTAGTGGATAAAGGAGCGTTGTGCAGCTGGACAGCAACTGCACGATGAGAATCAGTCTCTATCTTACAGTTCTCAAATCGTCTGATATCCAATTTCTGCTGTTGTCCAGAAGATCTACCATTAGCACACTTGCGCACATGGACGAATCATTTCGTCCTGACTAGTTTATGATCGGTGCTACATTCAGCAAGGCGCACCACTCGCTTGATACGCACTAAACGAATGTCGCACTGTCGCACAATCACGTACATAGGCTAACGGTGATGACCGCTTCATGGATGAGTCCACGTCGTAATGTCGCTTACATCCAGCTAGAATCGGGTGTTTGTGATAGCCAGTTCGTGCTTAGCACACAGGTAGAGCGGAAGATTGCCGTTCTCGTTCACTGGACCAATGCCGTAGGGGCCGAGGACTACCGTCCAAGCTGCCGAGTCGCGCTTAACATTAAGCCGAACGGAAACAAAACATACAAGTACCATACACAACGAATGCATTTGTCTTTTTTCTGGCTACCCACCTTTGGCCAATCTGATAAGGATGAACCTGCAACGACCGAAATGGTAGTCAGTAGAGCCCGCAGGATCAAAACAACACTCAAGTCTGTCCAACACACCAAGGCAGCAGAAAAGGTCCGGTAACACTTGTAACACCACAAACACGTTGCATACAGACCGGCATCTGTGGAGTTCAACACCCAATCAGAATTGCTACTCTTATATGTTTGGGTTCTGGTTGACTGCAGAAGATTAGTTACTAAAAAATCACATCGGTAAACTGTCTTCATTAAACCCGTCGTTCACGACCACCACCGTGCTTTCCTCTGCAGCACTCTAACATCAGAAGCAAATCAACTGGCATTTTTACTACTGATTTGGCTGTGCTAGTAGTAGGGTTTATTTGCTGTAATTCTGCGGCTTTTCTCACGGTCAATCACGATTGTTTAAACTACCACGGCAGATAATGACGTTTAATATTGTATTAACTTACCGGACGTAAGTATCAACCGGACCTCTTGTTGGTTGTTTTCAAATATCAATTAAGTGATATGGAATAGTGTTCTTCTAATGCCAACTTAGAGGTGTGGTCGACGGATAAATTCGAAATTTTCAGATTGACCATCGCTCGAAATTGATTAAAGCTCTCGAATTCATATAGACTTTCCAGCTAGCCTCTTTCGAAAAGTAACAACAAACTCGAGTTTTCCTCTCATCAGAACCCATCATTAGTGAACATCCTTGAAGGTCTGGTAATAGAACACTGAATACGCCATGTTGATCACTGCGTAATTGACCTCAAATTCCCAATAATAATACCAAACTCAGATTGGAGATTTTAAATCTTCTACAGAGATGTGCAACAAGACTAGCCACAAAACATAACACATCAGTTTTCGCTCAAAATTCTATCATTTAGAATGCAGTTCAAGTAATATCCTGAGCAAACCTTAAACACAGACTAGATATTGTGATCAAATGGTCATAGTCTGTTAAGCAGGACGAGATAAACTGGGGACTGTGTAAGTATATTATTCAACAGTATATTTGACAGTGCTTTTTCAATCAGGATGTTGGTTACATGGTAATTCGATGAATTACAATGTAGAGTCCGTTTTATGGACAACCACGAATGGCAAGATGTCTGACATTGCGATAACAATGAATAACTCTGAATACAGCACGTGCGGTGGAATTTCCAAGCATAGTTCAGTCGATATATCAAATGCATTAACACATTTGATGAAGAGTCCGTCCTCGGTAATTCACCACCGGGCCAATTAAACAACACCCGATAACGCCAGGGTTGTCATACTTGCAAGACCAGTAGCAAATAAACATATAACTTTGTCAAACGGTTGTGAATTGCATGAATTGCATGACGAATCCTACAGCAAGCAGACCACGGCTATCTCCAGTTCACTACAAACTAATCTAATCAAGGGGACTTGGGTGCTCAATTGATTAACAGTACAACAGTCAATCCAACGTAACGGACTACGCACTGTGTTTGCCAGAGCCGTGTACACCATTATCACAAAAACCGGTTGATTCAGTCAATTTCCAACTCTCCAAAAATCTGTCTACTAACTATACTGGACACAGAGAGAATGTAAGGCTCGCGAACCGAGAAGTGAGTGATTTGTATTTATCGATTTTTGATTAATTCGATTAAGATGGTTTAGACATCGGCTGTATACGTGAAGTTGAGGAAGGTAAAAGGTGTGAATAACAATAAAAATTATGAAATACAAAATAGTGTACAAAGCGTTAAACTAGTAAACACGTGGCCGACTCGGCCACGTTGGCCAAGAGTAGGCTAGGTGATTGCCTGTCTTTTCTACTACGCTAACCAACTAAAGGTGAGAAACTTCGGTGAGTGGCACGTTATCATGGGACTACTTCTGTGGTTGAATAATGATTATGAATAATCCAAGAATGATATTTCTCACTACAATAGATAGATATCTGACTACGGAATAGGTGGTTACCATCTGAGAGCAAATTTTGCTCATCTAGGCTAGTTTGGTATCTCTGGGTCGTTTGGTTGTCACGTGCCTCTGGTTTGGTCACTTTTCACGTTGTTGTTTTTTTGGCAGTTGCGTAGTTGGCCGGTATGGTGATTCAAGGCCAAAACAAGTTGGAAACGGCCGTTTAAGTGTAAAAGGAGATTTTTCAAATTTTCCGTGAAATATTAAAATGCATATTATGGGACAAATATATAGGTTTTATCAACTATAGTGGTAGTGTTGCAATTAGAAAAGTCAGCTATACCTAAGGATGGTTCATATTTGCATTGTTGTTGAGAAACATCTGCCGCCACTTTTTTTTGGTGAAAGCACCATGTTAGCCTTTCTAATCGATTTTACGTTCCGAAAATGCTTCCATCGAAAATTTTCTGATGGAATACATGTTGCCTCCTCGCAGGAACGTTCAATTTTGCGTGGTTAGGGGGATGTAGTTGAATTGGCAATATTCGACCACTTTGCGTTTGCATTGCGTTGTACAGAAAATATCACAGTAATTCCTGGTGAAAGTTATACCTCCACGTTTGTTAGTTAGTTATACATCTGAATTGTACATTCAGCCTGTTCCCCTGATAGTACTTCCGATGGAGAACGGCCTACGTTATCACGTGGTTGTTTCTGCCGACGGTACGGCGTAATGTGATGGTTCCAGTAATATAGAAATGAAATAGTTAAATTAGCTCAACCCCAGAGCTAGCTTCGACACAATAGTAATAACAACAGAACTAGGCAAAGCAAGTAATTTATTCGTCGAGCTCAATTGTACAAGTTGTTGTCAGCAATGTAATAAAACAATAGTGATGAGAAATAGGTTTACTGACAATCACCACACGTAAACATGGGTAAAACGTCCCAATCTATCATTAACAACGTGCTTATTGTTTTGTTATCCGATGAGAACATTGATTCTCACTTCTACCATCTAAGCCACAACACTCCTATCTTCGTACTATGGACGCTTATGATTCCGATGAATGTTCATCTATGTTTTCGCCCGCTGCAGAATTCACTGACGGCTTCCATTATGTTATCTCACTTTTGGCCAGAACCGAAAGAGATCATTATAACTGAACGGTCCAAGTACAAGTTCGTTCTGATTTCTTTCGTGTTCTTCTTATCACCGTTGGTCGCAGCTTGAGTGAACTTGTCGGAACAGCTACTAGTGTGAACACAAACTGCAGGCATTAATTGTAGGTTAAGTCAATCGATTAAGAAAGCCAGCATGATGCTTTTCCCAAAAAAATGGCGGCACATGTTTCTCAACAACAATGCAAATATGACCCATCCTTAGGTATAGCTGACTTTTCTAATTGCAACACTACCACTATAGTTGATAAAACCTATATATTTGTCCAATAATGTACATTTTAATATTTCATGGAAAATTTGAAGAATCTCTTTTCGCGCCTAAATGGCCGTTTCCAAGTTGTTTCGGCCCTGAATCACCATACCGACGAACTACACAATTGCCAATTTTTGATGCATTATGAGTTCCGGGGGAAGGCCGTATTGTTGTATCACTATATATCGTCGAATACGACAGGGAACATCTACGACTTGGCATCAGTTTTATCCGTGCTTCCTCCTTCACTATCCCTTCCACCTAGGAGAATGAAATTATTCTATCAGAGAAATATGACAGTCCTTTACTTATGTTTATATTAAACTGGAGATGACGAAGATGACCAGGTAGTGAAGGACATGTGTCCAGTATCATCTTTTGAGGCGATACGCCATCCGCGTGGTATATGTGAGTTCTGTGAACAACATATTCAATTGTTATAGTGAATTTGTCTTATATAATGCATGTTTGGTGCACCCCAGAAGTGTTTCACACCTCAGAATAGTATCGGTGGTTTCCTCTGGGTTATCACTACCGTGTGCTGAATAGTTAAGTGGCTGCAGCGAAGGACACCCGTTTGAAAAACGGATATCAGAACTCCGAACGGACAACCAGGAAATGAAGGAACTGCTGCACAAGTCGTTAGACAAGCTCGTTACTCTTGAGATCATGATGAGCAATGTGATGGCCTATATCAACAGCAGCCCAACGCTGTAATCGCAACCAACCGTCTTCTACAGCTACGGCAAATTCCACTTGTCAGTGCGGGATTTGGAGGTTTTTCTAAAAATGAACAATGATATGGATAACAGAGAAGTCTACGAAGATTTCGTGAGCGATGCGCACCATAGTTTTTGGTACTCTGGATTCGTGGATTGTTTCTAACCTCAGTTTGTTAAGCAAAGAGGGAACGTAGTGTTGACGCCTTGTATTCCCTTGAATGTCAGCAATCAACATTTACTCCCAGTTCATTGCTAGATGCAGGCAGTCGTGATGATGTTGTTTACTGTTGTTTCACTTTCGTAGATCCGCACCCTTGCATTCGTTTACCGGGGACGCACACGAAAGATATGTAACTGTGTTTGTTTTGCTGTTAATTTCTGCCTGTTCAGCGGTCACGGAGAAGATGTTTGCGGTAGTATTTCCGTCGTAAGAGCAATTTGGAGAATCATATGATGCGTCCATTGTCCATCTCCATATCGGTCCGCATTAGGTCATTTGAAGGCGCTCGTAGTAAACGTTTCATTAGACAAATGATCCTGTTAAATTGGCTTGACAACTTGTTGCAGGATAACATCGATCGCTAAAGGTAGAATTCGGTGAAACTTACGGAATAGTGTCAGTATGTCGCAGGCATTGGGTGATGTAAGTTTCAAACTACTTCAGTTGCTGAAGCGAATAACTAAGGATGTAAGGAAGGTGCCGCTAGCGTAATTGACCTACTCGGATTTTACTCCAGCTTACTGGAATCTAACTCTGGCCTACTCCGACCTGACTCTAGCCAGAGTCGGACCGGCTTTGGATTTTGTTGCATGCCTACCCGGATCCGACTCCTTACCAACTCTTGCCAGAGTCGGCATGCATAATGCTAAGAAACATAGAATGCAGCTTACAAGTTACAGCCGCAACTCTAAAGATGGCCAGAAGCACCATGAAAGCGAATCACGTTTGAGGGCAGAATTAGTTCCTCGATCGTGGATGCTCATTCCAAAAGGATGGATACTCACTTTCTCCCAACAACAACAACGACTGGCACAATAAGCAGGTTACGTCGCAACATTTGGTTTGTCAGAAGTTATTGTGAGCAATAACGGTTCCGTGTTTACTAGCGCTGAATTTGCTGATTCCATTACTTCTAATGGAATCGAGAAAGTTACGAGGATACCTTATCGAACAGCCTGGCTGCCCGTGTTTTGCAGACAGCGAAAAATGTAACAAATAAACAACGTAGTACCACGTTGCGCGTGCTTCCAGATCGTACTCTGTTTGCCTATCGGAATCTTGTTAACAAAGGTATCAGCAGCTGCTCCACCAGATTATGCCCCAGGATAGGACGAACTCCACATAGCCTCATTCCGTGAAGCGTGATGCATCTATGACTGTGCTAACGACACTGCCAACTTAATCCTGCGCCAACTTTTAACGTCAATGTCATTCGGTAGACCGTTTTACGAAAGGATCGCCTCAACCAACAAAGGATGAGGTTATGCGTCATCGACTGTTCCACACGCGTTGAGTGTATCTGTTGGTCAATTAATAAATATTCTGATCAGCCATCTGACCGACCATGGAAACTGATTACACACACGTAACTTGTTCACACAGTGTATACTGTCTTGTTGTGAATAGACTGCTCTCTACCTGCTCATATCGTCAATGCAATAAACCGTTCTACTACTGTACTATCATTTTGCTAAGCGACAAACATTACAGTATCTGGACGCTGTATTTAACCCAGTATTCACGATATAGCGGGTCAATACTTCAACGTTTCGCAGCAATCTGGTTGACATGAAAAGTTGGATGTGTGGAAATTATCCTAGGTTTAGCAAACTTTATACGTATAGTTTAGATGTTCAGAGGGAGGGTAGGAAGATGATCGGGTTAAAACCGAAAAGGGTTTTTGGTATTTCTCTATCGAACACGAGTCCAATGCAATACGCAATGGTTTTAGTAAAAACATCTTGTTGTGCTCTTGTCGTATGAATGCTTTCAAAGGGCGTTCTGTTAGTGGAGCTTCTATAGTTTAGCAGGTGAGAGATATACATTGATTCTCGTAACCGTTTGAGACACAGCCACCAAACTGATATATCAAAACATATAAAGTGCATGTGCTTAACGGTTGCAAACAGACGTTTGTTAAATCTGAACGGCTGGGACAGAGCACGGGGCTTATCCAATATGTGCAGGCCTTGCATATACAAGTTAACAAATTGGCATATACAAAGCTGTATTTATAAGTAGAGTGAGCAGAACCGTACCCACCAGATTGTATATCTTCACACACCGAATCAAAAGTGCATTCCTACAAATTCTTCAAGTTCACTGACGAACATCTCATTTGCGGATCAGCTTTTTCCAAACGAGAAAGTTTGTAATACCCGCTAGATTATTTCACCATTCTTCTTGATATTGTTAGCTAGAGAATGAGCTGTGCTGGCCAATACACCGTGAAAGACTGATGAGCGGATTGCAAACCAATCCGTTTTAAACCAACTGAGAGGATTTAGGTCACTTCAGATGGGTATGAAATGACCAAATCAAACTAGCCGTCAGAGATACGCATTTAGATGGAACTTACGCTTGACAAATGGCAACCAGTCTCAGTAAACCAGAAAACCAGCGAAACGCCGTCCAGTCAATCTCGGGATTGTTAGATCGTTGGTGAATGCCAGCTAGCTGTAAACGTCACTGACCATCGCTCTCCAATATGTTGACTCGTTCACCTGAATAATATATATTCTGTTCAAATCCTTCAAACCACAGTGTACTGAACCACCACAACCACAGTTTACCCAACGAAAATAGAGAAGATATTTGGTATGACTGACCGACTTATAAATGTAATGTATTCATCAAATTATACCAACGACAAGAAAGCTTAATAGGTTAGTTCCATTTGCTTCACAAACTCCAGTTTGTCACAAACGAGACCTTTCAGCTGGATAGAGAAATAAATCAATCATGCGGTCAGTATTATCGAGCTTAGAGTGCAAGTATAAATCATGCAGTTTAAACATAAACATAGTTTACGGAGGAGTACCAATGGAGCGCTGGTTTCCAGGTCAATGCGATAATATTTGTGGTTTGTTTGTGGCTTCGTAGCTCAGCTGGTAGAGCGCTTGCCGCGATTGGGCATGGTGCTTCTGTCGCTGGTTCGAATCCAGCCGAAGTCCAGATTTTTCGCAAATGGATCTCTTCTAGATTGTTTTTTTCCTTATTTGAACTAATCAGAACCGGTGATATTACAATTTAGGACGTCATCAGCACCACGGCAACCCTATAGGTTGCTTCACCCACTTTTGTACACAAAGCGCCAGCTGGTGAGCTTTAATCAGCATGGCTTCGCTAAAGGCCAGTAGCTTCGGGTTCTGATGACGTAACAATATGTTGAAAGAGTTAAGTGGGACCACCTGGTGACCTGTTATCATGAGGTGTCTGGCCATCGATGGCGAGGGGCTTCGAGTGACAGATTCACCAGTTTTCGGTTGTTGTGTCATGCGCTGTTTCAACCAATTTGGGATGTGTCCGGCCACATGCTGAGATAGCCGTCGGTCTGTTCTACCTATGTAAACGTCACCACAACTGCAAGTGAACTGATAGACAACTTGAGAGACAGAATGGTCAGACAGACTGCGTTCGCGATTATGTAGAACGGGTCCTTTGGTGGATTGAACCAAGCGTAATTGGGCAGCCGCATACGTTCGGACGTGTTAGAGTTTGTAATTGGGTTCCTCATGTTTTTAATGTCAACAGGAGGTGCATCACTTAAGTGTGGATAAATGGAATTTGGTTGGTTACGTAAGTTTAGTGTTGGAAACGATGAGCAGATAGAGCATAGGAGTGACTAATGAACTACATACTGACTTGAGTAGAAGAGTGGCCAGTATGAAGCAAACTCTGTGTTCTTTCTCCGCCTCTCTGTTTCAACAAGTAGCGCACCACTGGACAAAATTCTTGCACACTAATTTTCAAAACGTTACTTTATACAACCGACAGAAGATGCAAGCATTTCCATATAACATGGATACTGTCTACATGATATTACAATTTTTAAACAACTCGTATGCATTGGCCATGCAATCGACATGCGGTATTGAGTGTGCTGTTCATATAAAATGCCCATTGTCTTGCCAATCACACATAAAATACTCGATCAAGATTAATGCTAAAAATCAGTTAGTCCCGTAAGAATTCAATGATTCAGTAGAGTGCGCGGACATTTGTGGAATGTACGAGCGACAGGGTTTTCCAAGTACTATTATTCGGAGAAGAGGACATTTTCATCAAGTGGCAATATTATATGTTTGGCATAATACATATATATCAATCTCGGTGGCTTACATTACTCCACAATCAGCCAACAGCGTAAAACTTTTGTTACATATTCGTTACATTTTCACGAACCATGGAAACAAAAGAGTACCTGTTTGCCGAACAAACCTGAGGTAGGCCACCCGAGGTGGTTGAAACGTAGAGTATTACAACTTGCTCATAACGTTGTGTTATCCTCAATCCATTGATCAATAACATGCTAAACACGACGCCCAAGCTGTTTGACTTCATTTGTACAAAATTTGGTGCGGATATCTTACAAACCTCAAAACCGTTGCATATCGTTCACGCAATCTGCTTACCTCTTCTTTGAGTCATCAGATTTGAATATCTCATGAGCTCTGTAATTAAAACAGAAATCGACAACATAGTTTATTTATTGATAGATTCATGAAACTACCTGTGAGCACCACTGATGAAGTATGTAAGTTACATGTGGACTGGTTAAATGAAAACTAGCAAAAATTATCATATGTTCGCTTGTCGTTTATAAGCTAAGTTAACTGACTAAACATGAGAACTGTGTTAGGCTAAATTATTCAGATAACTTTGAATGATTCACGTTCGTATTCAGATATATGTATGTTAGACTCACCGGGGTAATTCCCACCTCTGGCAAATTGCCTGTTTCTATCTACGTTAATAAGCAGTAATAAGCAACACTTTTAATTTATCAAGATTGCTACAACACAATCAGATGAACATTATTATACAAGAATAAACCATATTCTCAGTGAATTCATATAACTAACAAAATGCAGTTCAGAGTTTAAGCTGTCAACAATGAGCATTTTCTCAAGTCCTTAAGGACATGGGAAATTTGGAAGGTTTGTACATAATTTACAGCTAGTAACAGTTTATACACTCTTAACTTTCCACATCCACTATAATCCTTATGGTTATATAGTGAAAAAGTATGATTTTGTTTGTTGCCTAGCTAAGTGATGCTCTCTATATTGTTCGTACGTACCATGAACTGTTCATCTAACATGCTGTCCCAGAGTCAGTGTTGAATTCACACACGATGCATTTACTCAACCGAGTAGAACGTGTGTAACAGTTTGCATTGGAAGTGAAGGATCGTCGTTTTCCCACGTAAACAGTTTATTTGAAACAGAAATCTCATGTGATCATGGCCATAGTAAATGTTTTTGAAAAGGTTTATATTCACACTGTCAGTGACTGCTGGAAAATGGTTAAGTCAAATTTCTTTCGATAAATTCACTCTGTTTCAAGAAACTTACTACCCAAATTCTCATCGTCCGATTGACCTGAAAAGTCAACGGGATTGTGCCAACTAGTTCAACTAGTTCAGTATTGCATGCATAAAGTTTAGCCACAAGCGCTCCTTGTTGATAAATTAATATGAGTATTCTCTATTTCAAAACATCACCTGTCATGGTATTTTGTATAAAACATATCACAAGATACGGAATAGATCCGATCTTTATTGTTATGTAACATGTTAACGTCCGATTTGTCATTTATTCGTGATTTAGTGTCTGCTCTAAGAAATTTGTGTAGGTATCACGACTTTTTACAAAAGCTTTTGTA
>LUCH01001284.1:36831-122633 GCA_013368495.1 Paragonimus heterotremus | reverse complement strand
GCATAGACAGCATTCGAGAGCTGATGCCGTGCGGTTCCCCTATCATCAAAGCGTTGATGCGATCAGCGACTGCGTAACAGACACCATGCTTCCGAGCACCGTCTGTTGAGTAACCTATCCAGTAGAAGATGTACCCGGCACCTGCTTCCCGTAACTTACCTTGGTCCGCAAGCCTTGTCTCGCTCAAAGCTGTTACTTCGATTCCATAGCGACGCGGTTCCATTGCGATTAGTACAGTGCGCCGTTCTGGCTGTCCTTTGGAGCTGCATCGATTCAGCAGCGTGCGCACATTCCATGCTGCAACACAGAGCTTCTTGCGTCCTCGGGCCTGTTTCAGGTTGATCTTTGGGTAACTGAAACTTGAGTGAGCATTATCTGCTCGGAGATTAATGTTGGAGGGGGGACAGTATGAGGGTGAGTGATTGGCAGTATTATATTTTTGTCTATCCACTCTGCCATGTGCAGCAGATAGGACGATCCGGTTTATCCTGCGCGACGGCGAATGCAGTGTGTTATTTGATTTCCGTTGTATAGTCATGGTTTTTGTGGGCTTAGGTTGCTACCAGGAAGCCCGGACCTAGACAGGAGAGCGATTATGGCTCTCAACCAAAGCCTTTGGCTGGAAAGCCTGTACCACAAGGCAAAGGATGACACGCGCACATATACGCATCAGCATCGTCAGCTACGTCAACGGCTCACAACTCATCTTTTTTCCAGATCACCCTACATCGAGCTGCCACATCTGACAAGTTGCTGTCTCTGTTACATGCTGACGAAAGCAGAACGTTTCAGAGTGATCTTGACAATTTGCATGGCTAATTCACAACTGACCCTCTTCCAATCAACTCCTCCACTCTTAGCGTGCCAATTACATTTTACCAGTCGAAGACGTTGATACACCGTTCGTGAGCACGAATGTTTCTGAAGATCGCAGTCTGTATCTCAGCCAAGCTTTGTTTACGATGAAAACCAGTAGTAATTTTGGAATGCTGATCTTTTTGTGTGGAACCATCCAATGAAGGTTTTTTTCCATGTAGATTGAACATCACTCACAATTGATCGCAGCTGTCGCATTCCCATAGACTTTTCAGTCGGCCCCTTTCGAAAAGAAGCACTAGACTCCAGTTTCGCTCTCATTAGAGTTCGTCAGTAGTGCATATCATCGCCACTGGCGGGACTTGAACCACGGACATGCTGTTCATGAGGCAACCGTGTTTACCACTACGCCATTGACCGTAGGTTAGGCACGACCGAAGTATCGTATGTGAACACTCAACTACTTTCACTTGTGAATAATGATCAGGTTGCCCGATCGCCTCGAGAGGAGAAACAGTTACTGTCTGTTAACTCCAAACTTCAGTTAAATAATCAAGCTTGTCGATCATTCCATATACAAAACATTCGACTGAGAGATTACAGCCAAGGAAAAAAAACAAGTTTTATGGTTTTATTCACCTTCTCACTTAGGAAGATGGTTTAGATTGGATCAGTTCTAAATGTACGGTCGGTATATCAGAGGCACTCTTAGTCTGACCCGTTGAATGTCATGTCAATTGTCACGTTCTCTGAGGCACATCCTTACGATTGCTAAGAAACCTGATTTTCTAGGTCACCTGTTGAAACTGTAACGTTAGATCAGTCGCGTGAAATGCATCAAACCTTCTTTCAATTTTAGAGGATGTTCAATTTGGAACATCCTGTTTACATCTGCCGTGACAACGCCATCAATGAATGACTTTAATCGAAAACTTGCTACATACATTCCTGATGCCGGTCGGTGTCTCTCCTTTCTTTGACCATAGAGGCAATTCTAAAGTGAATTACGACCTCTAACCCCAACGTTGGTTACGAATTCAGCGGAAGTCCAGACTTTTCGCAATTAGGTCGTCTCTAATTCAACTAAGCCGACGTGCTGCTTTTTAGTAATACAATTTCTATGCTCAAAAATGACGTTGGTGGATTCCAGCGTGAACTGTTCGAGAAATCCTGTTGGGGCAGTCGATGTCTCGGATCATTTCGTGGATTCCACTCGAAAGAGTGGGACAGGCGACTAAAAGGGTCCGAATGTGAAGTTTTCGAGCTTCCGGCGTGATTTCGTGACTCAAGTGGTAGGGTGCCTGCTGCGTTTGGGCATGCTGTTTCTGCCATTGGTTCGGATCCGGCCGAAGTCCAAATT
Organism: Paragonimus heterotremus; assembly: GCA_013368495.1. Taxonomy (NCBI): domain Eukaryota; kingdom Metazoa; phylum Platyhelminthes; class Trematoda; order Plagiorchiida; family Troglotrematidae; genus Paragonimus; species Paragonimus heterotremus. Next base: position 120,457 of record LUCH01001284.1, on the reverse strand, counting down.
TCTCGCAATTACGTCTCCTCTGAATTCACTATCTGTTGAAGTGTGCCTTCTTCCTGCTTAATTGTCACATCTGAGTCATATTTTTTTCCCATAGTTCAAGAAGGTTAGGCTTATTTTGATTCGTACTTCCATAATTCTTAACATTTCTGAAGCAACGCTCTATTTCTTCAGTTTCATCCTGTTTACGACCCCTATTCTCTTATTTCCATCATCTATAACTGAATCTTATGTGCATAAGTATGATAAGTTTTCCAAACCTGTGAACTTCCAATAATTTCAGTGATTCTTCTTAAGTTAGATGCACCGTTACACTTTCGATTTGGCAGACTAAGCATGAGAACAAATCTCTCAGACATATGTTTTAGATACTCCTGCAATGAACACGGATCTGTGCATAAACAGTATGGTCTAGTTATTACTTGGCAATCCTACAGGAGTACATTTGGAAGCTAGTCAAGACAGATGATTGGCGAAAAAGTTCAATATTCTACGCCACCTGTTTATAGTACAATTTGATTAAGAGTGTAGTTTGCCCCAAATGATTACCATTTCAACTATTACAGTCGTGTTCAGGTCCAATAATTGCTGTACAATGATGGAGTGATACCCATCACCTTACTGTAGATCGTAGAAGTACGTAACCTCGACAGTCATTTGTCACGGTTTATCATCTTGAAACATCCGGACAGAAGGCCATGTGCGCATGCATATATTCGCTAAGGTGATGACTGCAGTCGCCTTGTCATGGGTGTGCGTGAATAATCTTACGACTCTGTGAGCTCACGTTATGGAATTTAACTCCAGGCTATACTAAGTGGCACTGAGGTGGGATCGAATAGGACGCAATGGACGCACCCCTGTCTGCTAATGGCTCAGGTATAAGCAGCGATTAGCTACGCCATTGGCAACAGCCCGTCATGCTTCCATGAGATCTATTCTGCCGAACAGTATGTAATACTGACACGGGTGGAGGCAGCCTCCAATTATCCCAAGGGGCAATGGACAACTACAATTTTATAGAGGACAGACATTAGTAGAACTTAAAGACACCCCCGGATTATTCGGTTGGGACTCCAAGACTCTAGTACTTGGTCGGCACATACGCGAGCATCAGCTGGAACCGTGGTTCCTTTAGTCACCACCCCCAGGTCACCATATATGTAATCTGTCTGCTTGTGTACATGTTCTGTGTTGCTGTTTGTTTGTGAATGCCTATGTATGTTTCGTTGTTGTCTGTCAGTATGTTTGTCGGTCGTGTCTGTATGCTTCCTCAATGTTGTTGGCCAGTGTCTCTCCTCTAGTTTGGTTTACCTTCCCTACAACGGCCTTCTTTACATCTGCTAACGTACCAACACATTTCAGTTTCTGCTTAACACCGAAATAAGAGTGTACAGACATCTGATATTTCCCTCACTGTAAAAACCCATGGATTCATGAGCTAGAACCGCTTCCGCTTATGTTGCCCTTGACAGGACCTTGACCACATTATAAATTGAACACCCACTTTGTTAATGTGGTTTTGATTACAACACTCCTGAAGAAGACTACCCGAGGTGGTTGAAACGTAGAGTATTACAACTTGCTCGTAAAGTTGTGTTATTTTCAATTCACTTATCAATGAACACTCACTCTGCATCCTTTTGTCTCACTTCCCTCTGTACATACTCGTCAGCTTTCCCCTTGTTACATGATGCTCCACAGAACGCGTTCATTGTCACCACTGTCAGATTCAGGTGAAAATAAATAAAAAGGTGTTAGAACCAGTGCGCGCCTGGACGGCTGAACCGAAATGAGCCCGAAACATCACACAAAAACGTTATCAAAAGTAGTCGATTGAACCGGCATTCTCGGACCAACATTCCATAGGTTGAACCGCCAGGCTGACACCCCGGATTTGTCCTGTGACCTCGACGCTGGGGTATGTGAACGGAACCCACTTCCAATATAGTCAGTGTCCCCTGTCCATTTATTGGGACAACCGGTGACCTTGTAACTTTCAACTTGTCAAACTACTGGTAACGCGGTCTCAGTGGCCTTGCCATTACGGCGTTAGACCCGGCATCGCATTACTATGACAAACACTGTTCCGCACACTACGGGAGGGGCGTGTGCAAGTGGAGGCGTAACGGATGCATACCATAACACTTATAATTAACCAATCAACAGTTGGCTCAGGTTTTCGTGAAGGTGGGGGCCCAATACACGCGTGTACGATCTGTCTGTCTAACGATCGAGCTGCAACTTGTCCAGCCACAGCCGGCCACACTGACTAGACCAATGTGGCTGGTGGACGACAACACACATCCAGGTGCGCGCAATTCCACTTGTCCGGCTTTTCCAACGCGTCGTGCGCACTTGGGCCCAGCCCTACCCATGGCCTCTGGGGCACGAAACCCAACTCACCCCAACGGAGTAGCATGTTTTATGTATAAATTCGGAGACCGACTGATACCAGTCGTCCATTTCCCCAAGGTTGGGAGTTCGATGCCTCAGTTGTCCCAGATGTCCTCTTCCCTGGTACTTCTGGCTGTTAGTTCGGGTAAGTCTTTGGATATCCGAATGTTTCTGGCTGGACTGACACCTTTTTACGTCATGGTGGTTCTAATCAAGATGAATTGGGTGGCAAGACATCTGAGCATGATTCAGCCAAGTGCTCCAATGAGTTCCATGTCCACCTTTGTTTTGGTTTTAGTTGAGACAGATAACAGAGAAAGGTAGTTGAAATTAGTATAGCGCACCATGGGGGATTTAACCAGCACAGTTTTCAGTTGTTTGTGGTGACAATTCACCTGTAGAACGTTACCAGCTAGAGTCATCTGTTAACTAGACGTTTGGTTAACTGCTTAACATAGCGGTCTGATTGGTGTTTAACCAAGCTCGGTTTGAACACCGAAGGTTTCGCGTATTCTTTACCTGATAAAGCTGGTAAAACTCGGCGGCAGTTTGCCATTTTTGGACGCAAGTCTATGCGGTCACGATCAGTAATGATTAATTTTAATTGCTACAACTCTGGATTGCGCAGTAAAACAAGACCATAAGGTCTGTATAGTGATCAACCTCTACTAGGTGTTCGGTGGTTGAGGACATGAGTCCAAATCCGCGTTTCTATAGATTACTTTCTGGCTGTTACAAAGATTTGAAGGATTTCTTCGGAATATGTAATACTCATGCCATTAATGTCAGTGTGTCCAACATGTGTCTCTCCATCTGTATGTAAATTTGTGATTTCAGCGGGATGTACACTGTTTAGGCATGGGCGCATGTGGGTGTTGGTCTATAGTGTTTTATTTCAAAATGCTCCGTCTATAACCTGTCTGAAGTGTGAATTTCACGAGCATGCAGACGAAGAATCGTTCATGAATTATGGAACTGTGATGGTGTTTACAGGTAGATCTTAGGAATTTCGAGAGCCCTGACAAAAGCTCTCACAATAGCTGTGTATATTCAAAATATCAACAGCTGGCTGATTTTCTCACGGACTATTAAACGTGGTGGTGCTTCACCTGTATGATTGCATACTTTTCTCATAGTTCTTAGCACACCGTGGGTCATAATCAGTTTGATACCGTTAGATCTAGACCTTTTCTGACTGTGTTGATTAAGTTACTTACTGAATTTTCCACCAAATTCACTGGTCTAAAAATGTATTTTCCCGTTTCCTGCTTTCATATTTGTGTTTTTCCATAGATACTGTCTTCCAGATTTAAGCGGTTTTGTAAAGAATGAGCTCATCCACAAACACTGAGATTGCAAATTAGGTTATTGATTCGTAACTGAGATATTACTTGTCATTTCAATTTTTGTATTGTTGAAAATCCAGTTTTGAGCTGATGCCATGAATCTTTACAGAGCATTTTATTCTATGCGTAAGATGTATCGGTACCGCTTATCTGAATAGACGTTTATCACCTATGAATCATTTTAACGGATCTTTTCTAACTTACCCTTTTGAGTTACTCGCGATGTGACATACATGGTTCTGTGTAAGCTATGCACTACTTGGCTGCCTGAAGTTAGACGGGAGCAGTCACAGTCGCGAAGTCTGGCACCCGCAACCGTGTACTTCATAAGTGAGCATCTTTACCAGTCCGCTACTGCGATCTAGACGACGAGCTACGTACTGTATGGAAAGTTTTACGAGGTACTGAGGAGCAAAAAACACGTGAACTTCTGTAGGTTGTATGTTGTACTTTCATCTCTTACAATGCTTGGGCTCTTTAATTTGGAGACGTGACGTTGTAAGTTAAACAACACATGTTTACTCCATGTTTTCACAGTCAGCTAGACTTTTGGTGCCTATCTTGAGTTTCATTGTTGTTAAAGTCGTCGGTAGTACACACTTTCTCGGGCCACACAGAACCGCCATCCACGTTCTTAAGGGACTGTCGTGTTGACCACGATACATTTGACCTCAAATTGCATAAGATCGATCCATCATATGTAAGTGCATAGCCTCACTTAATCGTGAGTCATATTTAGGTTACCGATTATTTCAAGGGGAGACAGTGTCTGTCTTGCCAATTCTGAGTGGTACCTCTGAAATCAATAATTATTAGCCAATCAAACGTAGACAGTCCCCCTGAACTTGATACCGGTGTTTAAGTATAATAATTCTAACACACTTAGTGTGGTGTGGGTGAGATGTTAGTCAGGAGTATACACCTCTGACTAGCCCTCGTGAGAGTGAAACTTCACTCTAACACCTTTGTCCAAGAGGGACATATGGAACAGTGCATCTTAGCGCGGAAGTTGTAATCACACATGACTGATGTTCAACTCATTGTATTAACAACTTCTTAGTCGCTCATAAACGATTTAGGTCATATGATTTTCTTGTTTATTTTCCATGAAATGTAAATTTCGTTTCCTTTTCACTATGTTTAACTGAAACAACTGATTTATGATTTTCTTCAGCATTTCTACCGACCTAATTGCTTGTCTAACCTGTCATAAGCCATTCGTGTGAATTTGTTGCAAACATCAGAACGCGCTTTTTACTGTGTTACTGTATTGGCGAATGTCAGTTATTTAGCCGGGCAGTAATTAAGCAATATGCATTTTTTCATGATAACAGAGATGCGTGATTCTCGGAGTGATTCAGCAACGAATATACACTGCTTGGCACAGCTGTCCAGTATGTACATTCATTGAGTATCTGTATAGTGACAGTGAAATACGGACGGACTCCGTATTACATGATAACGAGCACGTAGAGTGGCAAACAAGTGGTCACAAATCTTTGTTTTACCACTCGACTCCATCAGGTACTCCGCCATAAACGTCGCCTACAACAAAATCGGCTTGAAGCACTATCATCGTTTGTTCAAACCAGTTTGCATGACTTTGCTTTCATCATAATTGTTTTAAGTTGTTAATTCGTTCTCCGTGAACAGTATCTCTGCGCCATTAGAACGATGAGTCTGGGCCTTTAGGACAGCGAATAAGGTCTGTTCGACTATTTTGTAATCTGACAGAGGTAAGACTGCGGGTAATGTTTTTTTAATATGAAGGCTACCTGTAGACACGTTTCTCGCTCAAGGCTTATCTACTCGGTATATAGCCTGCTTAATTAAGTCGGACTCGAAAAGCGGACTCATGGATATTAACACGCGTAACATTGAAGTGTTTCATACATTCAGAAGTACGATATTCCTAATCTGTTATGGTCACTAATGTGTTAGTAGCTTTAACTCCTAGTTCGAGTTGACTAAGGTAGTCGAATAACACAAATTGCGGTATGAATTTATTGCACGCATTCGTCAGTAGTAAACGTGTGAGCGGTTGGAAGCATACTACTTTTGTACTGTTACTGTGATATTAAACACCGGAACGCGATGAACTGTACAAAATTTGTTAGCCACGGTTCAAAAGTGGAGTTTGATTCGTCACATCATACCTTCTGTTAATACTGACTTCAATTCTGATTTGGAACTTAGCAGGTTCAAATTAGTTATTATAGCAATAAGGCACTAAAACGAGAGAAAATGCTAAATTTGTTTGTCTGAGACGTTTTTTTTCGCATCTCGCTGCTAAAGTAGAATTTACACTCATGATATTGGTGAAGCACACCGGTCCTCCTGTAACATCCGTTAGCTCGACACTTCTCCGCTTGTTTTTCAGAACACTTCGACTTTTCAATGTGCTAGAGGTTGGTTGGTTGATGGTTTATGACATTGACACAATTCCATCATCAGTTTTGTTACGAACTCGTTTCTTTTCGACTTGACACTTACCTTCTCTGCACTGTATATCAAGGCTTTTATGGCAGTCACGTCAACCTTGTTCCTTCAAATGGTCATTAACTTATGTCTGGACATGTGCCTCTAGCTTTACGTGACCAATGTTGTTTTCAACGAGTCCCTCACATTTTATGATCGTTAAACAGAACCATGACCAATTTCCTTCCAATAGTATTTCGTGGTTCAGTGTATTAGAGAAATAAGTCACTGATTTACGCTTTTCGTCTAGTATTTTACAAACGTTGATTGTTGATGTCATTGTAAAAGAACAATTACTCATATCGTCTTGGCAGCTCACCTGTTTCCTTCCGTGGTAGGCTGAAAATGTGATCAGTTGTGTGTGGGTTTCAATGGTACTAACTGAATAATGGAAAAGGGCTTTTTTTCTACGGTCTGCAATTTTAGGTATTGATCTCAAAACCATCTCTTTCACATATAAGGGAATGTGTTATCTGTTCGATATCTTTCCGCCTCGTCATCAGAATCTGTGTTTCTTGAACTGAAAAATTAGCTTCCAGTTGTCCTGTTACGAAACAAGTGTCCCAAGACAATGTTCTGCACCAGATCGACTGAATACGCCCTCCCCCACGCTGTATGTGCAAATCAGAAATTAACATCTATTGTTGGCCCACTCAGTAACATCGTGAAATCCATGTATTCCGGACAGTGTTGACTATTCTGCAATGTGGACTCACAAATAGAAGTTTCTCCCAGTCCTACGATAACTAAACGCGTTCAGGAGAGCAATGCGTTGCGGGTACAACTTTTCATTACCCAATACTACTTTTTGTTTTGCGAACTCATCAACATGTCAGACACCTGAGGGATTACAATACAGTTTGTTTGCTTTTGCGTACCGTCTCCGTTGTCTGTCTTCTTGATGGTATATTGAATAGGCGACGTCATCGAACTGAAACTGTTGTTGTTGGACGCACAAGACAAGTCGGGGCTCGAACAAGTGAGCAGGTTAAAGCGGCACAGTAATCACCATACTCACTTGTCTCTAGGTGCCCCAAGGGAATGGCAAAACCGTGCATCCGTATCGATTGCCTTCACTATTTCATGATGTACGTTTCCCACCATATCTGAGATGATAACTATTTGTAAACCATTTCCGTCGAATTTGGTTACGGGAACGAAGAAGTTTCAGGCATTAATTCTGGCGCTCATCTGGGGGGGTGGTTGTTCCATTCATCGTAAATTCAGAAGTAGTCCAAACTAATTAAATCACTGTTTTAGTGTTAAGTGAATCTCAAAGTTTAATTAGGATGTCACGAAAGGAGTGGATAGGTTGTGTGAATGTATTTTGACCAATTATTGACGATGTATTATTATGGTATCGCTGGACCATGTAAGTACCAGGGAAAGATCTTTCATTGAACGAAAGTAAGTCGCATCCATAGGATATTAGCTAACCTTTCAAATCACTGCAATATCTTTAACTCGAGCACAGGTTTAATCTAGGCCGACTGGTTTGTGTATTCCAAACTCAAATGAAGCTAAGTACTTAGTCGATCCTTACCTGATGTTGTTATCACCGCAGCTTTGTCCTTCAGAACCGTTATGACTTTGATCGACTGACTGCAAGCGAGTATGACTGAACAGGTGAACTACGGTTTGACCGCTACCGCTGAAAACTGTACGTTATATTTCAAGAATTTACTCTCACACATGTCAGACTTTAAATTCACGAATAACGAAGCATCAAGCAACCATGTGAGCTTGCCAGAACTCCGGTTTGAGGCTCTGTGTGATTTGGTATCCATTCTGACAGTTCCCACGTCCAACCTAATGTTAGGTATATCATTCAGATATCCGTTAGATCACTTTTACTAGAAGGGGGGACGAATTCAGACAGTTTCACAGGCGTAGCATCCGGTTGTACGCTACTCAGGCTATGTCTATAGGAGAAAGCTCTTTACAGAGGTTTTTGAAAAATTCACCGAAATAATTCATACTAAGATGAAGTTGTTGGCTGATTGTCGATTTATGAATGATTATCGGAGAATGCCTTTGTTACACACACGCATTCGTCTTAGACATTGTCATGAGGCAATCGTAACTAGGGATAATCTGTGTTCAACCGTTTCCTAATACAGTATGATGTGTTACGCACTGCAGTTGAAAAAGGTATACTGATCCGCTTCGATTTGCAGGTTTTAATGTGTATATGTGCTCAGAATATCCTGTAAATGTTAACTTCAATGAAACGCGATTCGGATTTCAACTGGGTTAAATTCAGCTACCATGGGAAGAATGCATGTAGCCTATACATTTTTCACCACTGTCCCAACGTTCCTATTTATGCACTATTAGGGAAACTCTGTACGTCACATTAAACATTTTGTTCAAAGGAGAAGCAAAAGCATTCGACTGAATAAATGGTTTAGCCACGGAATGAAATTGTGTGCACGGATAGTGTGTTCCTCCCATAAGGAACACCAAGTTCCACTGAAGCGATTATAGCTGAAATTTGAAATTTCGTAGTTTATCGGTATGCTCATCGATATCGTCACTCTCTAATCTAACCATTGTTATTATCAATAACTGTTAGTTCGACGAATTTTACAACTAAAAGGTGAGGATTTTTTCCAAGTCATTTTTGTCTCAACTTTTCTTTAAATACAGACCTTTATTCTCGCATCAATCAAATATTTTAAACACTATTTGAAACTATTCCAGTTTCATTTGCTCCACTGAACCAAACCGAAAGTGTTTACCCAAACTTTTAATTGCGCTCATCCTTATAGACGTTCACTTTTGGCAGAGTGATATTAATTGTGACAGGACCCTGCTAGTTAGAGTTTAGTGCGTCAGCTAACAGTACCTTGTTACTTTTGCATGGTGAGGGTGTTAGAACCCCGTTCTGGCTGGTTGGATAACGTAGGCAGTCAAAGGAGCAATAAAACTACCACATCTCCAGTTAAATACTTCGGGAAAACCAGTTTTGTCATCTTCCCATCAGTTGTCATCCGTCCACTTGAATTAGTCACGTACCGCAGATAAGCAGGTCAGTTTACGAACGGACTGACAATTCCCAGAAAGAAAGGTGGTAGACGTCAATGTGGGAGATTGACTCGACACGCGAATGCTCACTAGTCTATTTTGACTTCTCATATCAACAATTAGTGATGACAAGCTGTTCCACCCCTTTTTGGGAATCATCACGAGCAAATCGTACGCAATAGGGCTACGACTATGTGAGACAACTGTGAATCGGTTTTTGATATATTTTTTAGAAGTACTTCAAAAATTGGTTTGTTTTAGTTGTGTGGTCAGGTTTTGTTTCATTATTAGTAAACTCTGAAGACTACTTTTTTTGTCGGGGAGTTGGGATAAGAATCTGTGATTACTTACTGATAGAAAACAGTGACATTCACTGATTACTTTATTCATACACAATGAGTCCCATATCGATTGTGCTTGTACACCTCCTGGATACAGAATCAAATGATGCTTTTTGTCCACTATTGGTCCCGGGCCACCAGAAACTTCTGTTTTCAGTTGCGTAAGAACAGTATGAGTGAATTATTCGGTTCAACTAAACAATTTGTGTTCAAGAGGTATTCTACTGTATATGGTACCGCGTTTCTGTTCAGATACCGAGTTGCTGATGTTGTTGTATCATGCTTTTCAATAACCACCTAAAGATATGTTTAGGGGTTCCGCTCTGTCCTGCTGCTGTGTACAGTTTCAAGTAAACTAGTTGGTGAAGTGAGAAACTGATTTTCGACGAACTACCATCATAGTCTCCCTGATTAAAATCTGCACCAGAGTAAGTGCGCTTGAAAACAAATCGCAGATTGTTTAGGTTATCACCTCTGAAAGTCTAGTTCATGAATATTTGGCCTTTCAAAACTTCCAGAAATGGGTTTTTGGTTACTATTGGTTTAGTATGGATGAATGAGAACTTATTTCGACAACACGCTGAACAGAAAGCTTTGCACCAAAACACGTGTTTGTTGTAGAGTGCGGGTGGTACAAACATATCTTTCTCTGCGTTACAGCGTTTACACCAGATCGGGATTGTACACCATGGGTGCAAGTGAAGAACTGACCACTTTATATCAACTTGCAATTGACAAAACGTTGCAGTGTGTTGCGCAGCAAGCAAAATGTCTTGCAAGAACAAGCTTTCATTGACTCTTTCACACAAAAAAATGAAAGAATGCACATAATTCGAAAAGTTATAGAGTATAGAAATATTTGTCATTAGCTAGCCTCAAATTACTCATCGTCATAAAGCGTTATCAGCAGGATCTGAAACTTGACTTTTTTATAATTACTTGAAATATGTCCATCGACGTGGGGCCCAACATACTGTAAGTTGTTACACTGTCACTTTGTTGGTAGGCACATCCTTCACATCGTAATAGAATATGTCTGATTCGTCAGAGTGTTCAAAATGAAGGTTTTGCACAGGGCTGGAATTAAATTAAAATCTGATCTCACTGAGGGTGCGTTATTAAATGTTGAGTCATTGGTACTTGATCATGATGTTAGTGAAATTGCTGAAATATTTTCCAGGATATTCGCCAGTTCAGCGGAGTGTTTACTATAGTGGACGCCAAAATTGTCAGTAACTTGGCTGAGATTGTCAGTAAGCTGTTTGGTGGGCTAATGGTGTGCTGAATTACAGAAGTAAATCTTAACCGGCCTCCACGCATATGCATTTTCGAGACACTTCACATTTGTGATTTCGATTGCTTCTTTTGATCTCCGGCAGTGTGTGCATACAATCATAAGATTAAAAAAATCCTCATAGTTTACTTCTTAGTCTGAGTACCAGTACTCGGCGTGCAGTTCAGCTTGCACTGTCGTTTCTTTGTCAGTATGGTATTCATTTTGAACAAGCAGTTCGTCTTATTCATAATCACACTGCTAAAGTCCTTATCTGTCCTTATCTTTCATCCTGCTGAGTCATTTGATTACTTCGTAGTATTCAGGGGTACAGCAACGTGATTGGAGTGTTGGATGTGGATGGATGTTAACGAACTCTGTGTGGAACCAGTCTGTGGTGGGAATTTCTTAACCTGATCGCGTAACTTTTCCACTTGAGCTTGACCAACGTCTCTTGGTTGAATCTTGGAGTTCAGTCTCTTCACGTATGACCTTGATGGACGACAGATCGTGGACATGCTTTAAATCACCAGACTGAAATACTGATTCATCAACTGTAGGTGCTAGTGAGGTCTTGAAACCCACGATGTGTCTTCTCATCACTCCCAAAAGTAATTTCCAATAGATCAAGTGAATCTGGTGTGCTCAACTCAGCCAGAGGCTTGTGATCGCAGGGTTGACGCTTGAGGTCCATCGGCCGATTATCGTGTCTCGTAGAGACGACGGGGACAATCCGTACATTACTCATGGACGACAGTAGCTGAACGCTTAAGTTCGACCGGGCTTAACCCTGTTCTCAGCATTGTCAATGTATAGACACGTGAATCAGTATTCAACTTTGATCGGGTAATGATATATACCACTGACGAATTCTCACGAGGGGAAACGTATGGTTGGCTAATTTTTTTTTATTAAAAAAAGGTGCCTGATGAAAAGGCCATCTGATTGCAAGATCCGTCATCACATATGAATCATGTCAAATCATAAAACAATCGAAATCCATGGCTACTCGTAAATGAGGGTGAATCTTCAGTTTTATTATTTCGAATTTCTCCAGCTGAAATGGCCCAGCATTTGTCCTTGAAGTTTTATTAGGTTATTTCCAGGTATTTGTGAGAAGAACTGCTTAGCGGGAAAATCGTGTCCATGCCTTTTTCTTAATTATGCTAGGAAAAGTTGATAAAGTGAGCAGTAATTAAACTTTGATATTCGTCTGCGCGAGAACCGTCTATTCTCTGGTTAGACACAAGATATGATAAGGTGACAGAAACGATAAACAAAGGTATCTTCAAACGTGCATTTGTCTATGAATTACTATATTAACTAAATTTTTATATTAAGTATGGTCACATTATTCTGGTAGCTTTAAACTTCTCTGAAAAATATCGTAAACGTTTTGCAATACAGTCTTGTAAAAATTACTGGCAAACGGTTTTGTGAAACAAAGATAGTATGAGATATGACAGATGTCCTATACACCAAAAAAAAGTCGGATTATTAAGCATGCTTTTTCTTCTTTGCTACGAGCACGAGTAATATCGTAGGCTCGAGAGTAAGTCGTCTACAGTAACAAACCCTAAATATTCCATAAATTTTTTAAAAGTGTGTTATCCAGACTGTCCACCAAATCTGTTTGTGAGTGGAATGTGTAAGTATGAAGGCTTATCAGCACGAATCCCTTTTCATTAAGTCCTGGTGCTGGTTTTAATTTTGGATTTCAAAGTGATCACATCGCAGTGTTGTATGCGTATGGCTACACCAAAATTGTAGGACCTTGCACTTAATCTAAACATCGTCTGACCTTCACGATTTGTTTAGGTGTGGTTCAATCGATTAATAGTGGGTAGTTCATCTGAACCTATGGTGCGATTGCCAATTAAATTATTTGGAGGTCAACTGGTCATTAGGACCGTAAGTCGACTATTGAGCTCTCACGGAGCGTCCGAATTGCTTTCCCCTCATGTGCTACAGTGAAATCGGTAGTGTGCATTCGTTTCAGTAAACCGTTCTATACAATCCCGTTTTAGTATAACTTCTGAGTAGGTGAGCCCGCGTACATATCTTTAAACTTTTGTATCCTTGTTTGTCAACCGTATATCAAGTTGTACTACTCGAATACGTGTTCTGCTAATGTATGTGATCCAACAAAAATGCACGGTTGTTAAAAAACACATTCAGTCGTTTACTCACTTCTGCAGCTGTAACCAAATTCTTAATATTTTTTCATTTTTGTGATTGTCAGAAAGTTATATGGGAGACCTGTCCTGATGAAACAGAACGCACCATCATTTCCCCCTCGTTTTTTCCTGACCTTTAAATGAAATTAAACGAGGCCATTGATCATTACACCTATCTTATCGATTTAGTGTAAAACCTGTTTTCTTGTCCCAAACTAGAAAAAACCATCCTTACATTGATGTAGTACATTCGTCATGATAACTGGTGAATTGTCGAAAATCGTTTGATAATTATCGACCGCCCACGAGCTTGTTCCACTCCCAATATTTCATGAGAGGATTTTCACACAGAACTAACTAGGCGAACTAAGAAAAAAAGGTTCTGTAACTTTTCGTTACTATGCCGTGACAGATCTCACGAGCTTCCACTGTTGAGCACTAAAACATTCGGGGTGTGCGACTACCGGGAATGCAAAGTTCTGTCCCTCGGTGTTCAACTTGTTTTGCGGTTGATAGTGATCACTGAGACACTTAGAATTGTGCAAATCCTGTAGTCTATAGTTTAGAACCCCAAAGTGTTGCAGTGAAATTAGACCACATACTTATAAGAGCCAACGCAACTATGTATCCAAAAGATGCTTCGATTGAACTTAAGGGTTGCGTTCACGAGACCACAGTTTCTGCAGTTTCACTTTACAGCTGTGAAGTGTGGTCGCTAAATGTCAAGTGCGCTTATTGAGTTCTTCGAACACTGATTGATAAATTGATTGAGAATAACACAACGTTATGAGCAAGTTGTAATACTCTACGTTTCAACCACCTCGGGTGGCCTTCCTCAGGAGTGTTGTAATCGATTACAACACTCCTGAGGAAGGCCACCCGAGGTGGTTGAAACGTAGAGTATTACAACTTGCTCATAACGTTGTGTTATTCTCAATCAATTTATCAATAACATGTTAAACACGACTCCCAAGCTGTTTGACTTCATTCGTACAAAATTTGGTGCGGATATCTTCGAACACTGATGTTTGTGTTTGCTCACGTCTATCAAATAGCACCAATGGGTTGATAATGAAAAGGTTAAGAGGCGGGCTTTCCGTCTTGAGGATCGGACAGTCTTGCTCGTCCAAAGCCTGAAGGTGCATATGCTTGGTTGGTTAGGTCGTGTATGAAAACTATCGAGCTGTCGTTTGCTGTTCGCTTATGTACTACCGACCCCTCAGTTCATTGGCGTAAGACGCGGAGTGTTCGGTCGACGATGCGGCAAATAGCTGCTGGTAGGTCACGGAGTGTTCGTCATGTTTGTCCCGCGGGGTGGGGTTCCGGGGTCCTCTTGACCTCAGGTTGGCAACGTTATGGAAGCTGGTGATTAGATCATTGATACAACTGTTGTAGTTGCTTGATTGAATGGGTTGTGAAGTTAGGATGAAGCGGGGCGGTAGAAGACACGAGGAAGCTGTCTCAAAAAACGCCGTCTTCTTTTTACTGACGACTCATTCTTTTGCTTACAAGATGTAGACTTCTCAGTTTTGCTTGTGTGAGCTTAGGGTGGTTTTGAGTCTCGTTTTTTTCTCATTTTCACTTATCGCCTATGGCTTCTCACAATTGTGTGCCAGCTGATTATCAATGTAAACCACTGACCTGTTGTCGTCAGTAGTGAGGATGAGCAGATTACGGTTCACTTGTGCGGACTATGAGTGAGGTGTGCAGTGAAGTTGTCTATCTGACCTGAAATTAGGAAGCCGTCTATATTTTCTCCTAACTAACGGGTTGTAACATTTTAGAAAATACGCCAATTCGACTTACTTTTAAGCTGATTTGACATCAGGTCTCATTGTACCGGGGAGGAAGAACAGTTGCAGCATCTGACGTTATTGCATACAGAAACTCTCTCCCTCTTTTCGATTCTTGTGCGCTGCTCCGTTTATCCGGATAACGTGTGATTAGGTGCATCTGACTAGATGTACTGTGGTTACGATGCAGCTGAGGACAAGATAATGCGGTCCAACTCATATTTACGTCTACAAAAAACTTACATATCTTTCCTTATCAGCGCTTCACGTATTCTGTGCTGTAATATTTGGGCTACAACAAATACTTTTTTGTTAACCCAAGGATAAATTGTCTATCATTGCTTAGTACGTATCCTATGTGTTGGTTAAATCAAATCTTTGGGCTCAGCTAACGTGCTGCACACTTTTATGGCGGACACTTAAGTGACATATTCGGTTTTCCCCCGTGGTATTTCTCTGCGTATATGTCGTTGAAACCGAGGGTATTTATTGTATGGTACTGGTTATTATGTTGTTTTGGTGGGTTTATTATTATATTCCCTTGTTCATCATAATATGAGGTTTGTGTTCGTCGATCGGCACCAGATAGATCACCGTTCAAACGACCTATTCAGGTTAACGAATTCTCGATGTTTCCGATTCTGTTGGGTTTAGTAGGTGAATGAATCTGTCAGATGGTTGGTCATAGTATGCGGGTGCTGTTTCCTGACCACTATTCTCCATTGTTTCACTGTCATGTGATGAGTGTATTCATTCCACCGGCCTCATTTACTTTGTATGAGAATACAATCCGTTCCTCCCATCGAATTGAGTCAGTATGTTCATTTCTCTTCCGGGAGTTTCTGCTATAACAAGATTATTACTCGAACCGGACCGTGTAGACGTGGATACTATCTTATGCGAGCAGATCTGTTGGTCAGTTTCAATTGGTTGAGCGCGGAGATCAATTCACACAATCTGGTCAGCATAACAACCGAGGTGCCTAGCCTGAGTACTACCATACACGAAAGAGACCTTGGGTTAATAATCCAGAGCGATTTACCCACCCCTGAACTGCTCTTCAACCGGCGAGAAAATTGATTCTGTATTTGCGTTTTGAATGTTCAAATGGTTTCTTCCATAGAAGTTTTCTGCGATCTTCTGGAACATTGTTGTACTCGTCTCGAGGCTTTACACGTATCTATAAACTGCTATCTATTCTATTAAGAGGTTTCAATGAAGGTTGGCCAAACGGATTGCTGTCTGGTTCGTTATCTTATCCTGACAGGTTGCTTGAACGGATTAATCTACTGTTTTATCTTCCTATCAAAGGTTACTTACTTTTTACACACGGGATCCTCCACAAACCACACAATCACCCTTTTCGAAAGATGCTTATGCGTAGCACAACTCACTAACTTAGAGTAGTTTAGGTGAGCTATATTCCTAAATGGACCATTTCACGTGCGCACGATTCCATTTAACTGGCGTTCAAACGTATCCAGTCCTGAACAGTCCGGCTGAATCCGATGTGACAGTGCCATCAGATGACCAATTTAAGGGCAAATTTAACTTCTACATTAAGGACACCAAATCAATAATTCATTTGCATATTTCTGACAGATTGAAGCTACCTTCTCCCTTTCGCTGTTACCGCTTATCGGTTGTTGGATTACTGCATATTGCGGTTTGCTTATATCTTGCTTGGTAGGATACGGTTGGGTGCCTGTTGTGATTCCATATCGTATACTTTTTTGTTTTTGTATTCCTAAAGTCGTTGACTTCCTCTGCTTGTTTTTCTCAAACATTTCACTTTCCACCAACTATTTTATTAACCGTCCAAAATTGACTCAGGTGTGCATGAAAGCTTTTGCTTTCTATAGTCTATACCTTTTTAATACATCTAATGAGTCCAGCTAACCAATTGATTGAGTTTCTTGTTATTACTGATGAATAATATGGTATTTTGGTTTTCATACAGATTGATCATCACCCACAATTGATCGCAGCTGTCGCATTCCCATAGACTTTCCAATCGGCCCCTTTGGAAAAGAAGCATTAGACTCGCGTTTCGCTCTCATTAGAGCTCGTCAGTAGTGTATATCCTTGCCACGGCCGGGACTAGAACTCCGGCCACGCTTTGATGAGGCAACCGTGTTGACCACTGCACTATTGTGTTTGTCATTCATGCAGTTGAACCTCCCAGTGAGAAGAGCCACATGAATATACAACTTCATTCACGTTTGGTGTCATAATTCCCTCATGCAGATGATCCATTAGACCCGTTCTTGTTTCTTTTCTAACGAGCACCTACCAGAGGAGGATATTCAGGCTTGTGACCTTGGAATTCGTCTGATTAGGTTATCTGATAATTGAAGTTGTTTTTTTATTAAGCGATCTTCCCCATCCCCACTTCTCCCATACTTCAGGTCACGTGTGCATCTCTTAGTAGGCCGACGCTCAACGGTTTAATTATCACTGATAAACTGCGTTGTGGTTTATCCGGTGACTTTGCTACTTTTTGCGGTGCACTAACGATCATCACGCCAGATGTCAATTCACATGACTGAATTAATAACTTTTGCCCCCACATGGCTGTTTTTTCACACGCGATCGTCAGGTCAACTGAACTTGTCAAAACGGTTGGTCATCATTAGTCTTTTTCACAACTAGTCTCGTTAGATTTGGGCGAATGATTAATGAGCTTTCATTGTGCCAAGTTGACTGAATCGGTCTTCAGGATACTGTTTCTCCATGTTTAACATGGATCTAGTCTGCTTTTCGCCAACGTGGCTGGTGGATCACTGATCCAGTAGTGACCTTCCAGATGTGTGTGTACATGTATATATATGTATATATTTGCGTGGCTCACCTTAGGCTCATAAGCACATGGTTTCACTTTGGACCTGGTTGCCCACAGGTGCAGTCTGTCTCAACTGTGCCGAAACACTGCGCAACACAATACAGACGGGCGTCCAGACGAGCAAAGGTCCAGCAAGAATGTTTATGCTAGCGCATTCACCCACCTACCCTCTTTGTTCTGTTATGTGCGTTTAGGTAAACAGAAAGCACACTGTATGGCCCCGAACACTGACGGAGTTGTCACTACAGTTTATAAGTATCGTTCAAACATGTATGGATCCCAGTAGTTCAGTGTGAGTGTGGATGGCACCAGATCTGCTTGAATGCCATCGTTGGATGTTTGTTTAGGTCGATCGACCTAGATGAATCGACAAAGTATGCCTGTTCTCCGTGCATTTTCATTTATGCCTGTGAATTTGTGGCCAACTTAATTTAACTAATCAATCTTCTTTGATAAA
The DNA here is from genome assembly GCA_013368495.1 of Paragonimus heterotremus. Lineage (NCBI taxonomy): Eukaryota > Metazoa > Platyhelminthes > Trematoda > Plagiorchiida > Troglotrematidae > Paragonimus > Paragonimus heterotremus. Next base: position 102,329 of record LUCH01001284.1, on the reverse strand, counting down.
TTCACCCTTTCTTGACAAGTTCATTTTAACTCCAGGCAGCGGCCGTTTTCCATTACGAGCTAGTTCCATTGTCCAAAACTGATCAGGGGATGTGTTTATTCAAGGTAACCACAGCATTATTTTGTAAACTATAAGCTTGATTCGCAGTTTCCAACCTACACTTTTACCGTTCGCATTTTGAAACGGATAAGTCAACAGGTCGCTCTCACTCGGGTGTTAGACTTATTGGAAGTCGATGTATCCTGCGTATCGAACTGACATCACCCGCACTGTTTACTCGGTACTGGTTGATTGATGACCTCACTGTAGTACTTGCATTTCCTGTCATCCCGGTTTTAGATGGATTGCGTGACTTTTTTTCCCCCCAACTCGTTATCGTAGAATGTCTGTACTCCAAGATATAGACCGTAAATTTTTCGTAGCTATCTTTACTTATGTGATCGACCACAACCTATACGTGTGGGCTTTGTAATTTTTTACCTCTAGCTGGCCGCCATGAGACACCTGTTATCTGTCGGGTTGATGGTTTACTGTATCTCTACTGTGGCGTATGATGCAGGGTAAAAACGAGAGTTGACAAACTATTGGAATACTTCTGGTAGGACAACTGATTGTCAGTCTTTTTTGGAAGATTTTCGGAGCCAGCATAAGAAGATGAGTATCGCAACCAGGGATATGAAATACAGCAAGGAGAGCGGACGAAGGAGAATTATCGCAGAAGGAGATGATCGGCGTCTTCTTCGGTCAGTTACAGCGCTGCCGTTTTCAACGGCTTCAACACTTTTCCATCAGTCTTTTTATCAGGCGAATTGAAACTACACTCGAAAGAATTCCTGAGGAGAAAAAAAACATTCTGATGCACATGTCGCGTTCTAATGCTAAAGTACGAACACGGGCAACAGCGGCTGACATGGAATGTTTGACACTGGTAACCCTTCAGACACGGTGTGCGATAAGGTTCATGACAATGTGCTAGATTTATTTCACTCGGTCGACAAATCTAACATGTGAATTTCGCGGTGAGTCAAGACAACGCCACAAGCCTGTCGGTGCTCAAAGGACTTTGAATTAAAATAAGTCAAGCTTTCCCTCAAAACAGATCATAGTTTGATTAAACACGTTTAGGATTGGTCAGGTCACATAACTAAAGTTGATCGTAACACTGAGAACTCACCTACTTCACATATTGTTACCTCAATCTTGCATCGGGGATCGCATGAGAATCACGTAATAGAAGCTGGTTTTGGAGTTAGTGGCACACTGACCAGTTGTTGAATAGTGAAACGTAGAGACCGTTCTTTACAGCTAAGTTGTGATAGAAAAAGTTAGTGTTTCTTGACTTTAACACGTCTATTAGATAGGAAGGGGTGTAGTGAGGATGAGCGATCGTAATATATTACTCGCACGACTGTTATTCAGTAGTGGGACCAGAGCATGCATTTTGACATCGAAGTAGCTGCAGAAAAAATACAGGACATCATCGCACAAAATGGTCTTTGCTACGTGAAGGAATTAAGCATATACGTCTGTAGGAACCGAGACGGTCTGAGCCGAGTACCGTATGCAAATGAGTGTTTTGGTTTGTTGTCCTGTTTAAGCGCCTAACCCATGTGTTGCTTCCTTGAATAAATGACCCTTGTGCCATCCACGTTGTTGGCTCACAACAGGGGTATTTTATCTTTAGCAGTGTGAACCAGCACCCCATTGCAGCTTACGTCTTTTGGGTTATATTCCAATTTTGCCAATCAGGTTGCTTTGAAGTCGACTCCGGGGTCATCACCAAGGTGTAGATTCATAAACCTTCTTTCCCCACTATACCCCTCACAGTACCACAACTGATTGAGTCGTCTAGCTAAAAGGGCAAGTCAGTGTTAACATTGACGTCAGACGGGAATTTCTCTTAAAAATGCATGTCCGAAGTACATTGTAATTGTCTCACAATACCTTCCTCTAGTTTACGTGGATCGAAGGTTTTTCGTGGACACACTGTAGAACAGTCGGAGGGCAGTCCATTACAACCGGTTCATCCTAATTAGCTCATCCCTGGAAATTTATTCTGAGACCTTTCATCCCTGGACACTTTCTTCTATGGACAATTTGTCCAGGATAGTTCATCCTGAATCACCTCATCCGAAAACTGTTGGCAGCTATCGGAGACTGAAATTTGTTCAAAGTACTGTGGACCACACATGTGAACGGTGACTATTCTCTGTACTGTCTTGATGATGTTACATATAAAATTGTAACATAAAACTTCACTCGCTAACCTTCTGTGTGACCTTCACTTATTTTCTGTTCGATTGTTTGTTTCCTGCATTTTACGGTCCATCGACCATCTTCATTGAGTTTCAATTGTTTTACACCCGTTCACAGAGCCAATATAAACCAGAGTGCAGGTTTACCGGGTATACTCTTGAAGCGTCTCCTCTTTATGCTGGTTGCTGACATACTCAGTTATGTCAATTGATTTTGAAGTCATGTTTGTTCACAAACACTAGTTTATTTACCCCAGTAATGGTTAGGTCAGGAAAGAATTGTTCGAGATCACTTGTTTCCGGAAAAAATGGCCGCACTCATCGTTGTAGTAAGTTTGTTATTTTAGAAGTCAGCAGGATTAGAAATGCCTGTCGTCGTTGCCAGTTTGGACAGCTTGTACGTGTGTTTCACAACCATTCGTCAGATATTGTTGTTGGAACTGACGCTGTTCTTCATAGCTTTGGAGAAGTTCTCGAAAAAATGAGTGGAAATTAAGACATACAGTTTAATCGAAGCTTCGTTCGTTGCATTCTGCACACGGTACCCCAGAATTACCCTAATTCACAGAGTAAACGGAAAACAAGGATATGGAATGAAAATGGTCACTTACATTGATTGCCGTCAAAGTTCAGCCACAATGAAATCGTTGACACCTCATGTACGCATAAAATGATCCGCCCCATTCTGTTCTAGTCTACTAGATCGCGGCCGCACTCTTAAACTGTAGAGCGAAAGGGGAATGTGCGTGTGTGGGACCTGCATCAATGATACCTTACAGCCTGTTTCGGCACACCCACTGTTCCACCTACATGACGCATAGTGAACCTCGACTGGTTCCATTTTATTTAGGACAGCGCCAATTACGTTGTTCCGTTGTCTAGTCTACCAACGCTTTCCTGTGCTTTTTCGTCAGAAGAAGAATCTATTTGGAACGCCTGATTCGCAGCTGCGAATGCGTAAAGAAGTCGATGAGCTACCTTGCTCATCCAGAATGTGTCCGGAAGCCGGGGGATCTCAGTTCGTTATCTTCCGCGGGTGGTAGCTTCAGGTCAACCACTTCCACGGTGAACGTTTGTTACTGTTTTACTTCCTTTCCCAGGAAAACGAAATTTATCCGTCAGCATTCATTACTTTTAAAAATCAATTTCTACCCCTTTCTGAGCGTCGCATGTCAGCGACTCGTTAAAATCTATTGAGTTTGGTCGCCATTGCCACTGGACAGAGTTAAAAGCGCACGAGAACGTCGACATATTCTGACCCTACTGAATTTGGATTGCCAAGGCGTTGCGGACTGAAACCGCATATGTAGTGATTCATTTTCTACGTGGTTATTGGCATGAAAATGCCAGTCTGGTTGATTGTTAGAGGTCATTTCGGCGGACGATCATTCGGCCTCCGTGTTTTGTACATTGATTCTGCTACTCTGAGGGTGGAGTATTTTTAGGTTTCGCTCTCATTAGAGCTCGTCAGTAGTGCATATCATCGCCACTGCCGGGACTTGAACCATGAGGCAACCGTGTTTGCCACTACGCCATTGACCTCACATTAGGCACGACCGAATTATCATATGTCTAGTGCTTCTTTTCGAAATGAGCCGACTGGAAAGTCTATGGGAATGCGACAGCTGCAATCAATTGTGGGTGATGTTCAATCTACATGAAAATCAAAATCCCCTACTACTCATCAATGTTTTTAGGTTCTTTGTGCAATTAGTCAGTCAGTAACCGATTATGCCGGTTGTTAGCTGAACAATATTTACATTTTCTATCGGCATTAACATCTTTGAGTTTCTGGGCGGCCCAATTTCGAAGAGCAGCAGCAGATTCTAGTCTTTTTTCGGTGGTGCACATCATCATTCGAAGCGATTGTTCAATGTCAACCCTTGTATCTGTCTGGTAAATGTGAATCAGATAACCAGTACTCACTGAGTGTGATTAAATACTCACATGTAACCGTACTGCAACAATCATATGTGACTAACGCTAGGGTTATTCGATCCCTTTGAAAGAGTGTACGGGGATTGTCCTGTTCAACCTAATAGATAACCTCACAATCAGGTTTTTCCAATCTGACTGCAGTGTTGGTCCTCATTGGACAATGATTTAGATTACTTTTGAGCGATGTAGGGCTACACACCACCCACATTTGATCGCAGATTTTACATTCGAATTGACTTCATTCGACACCTCACAAGAAGACATTCAGCTCGATCTTCGCTCATGCTAGGGATTATTAGTAGTGTATACATTTGCTACGACTAGTGCGTTCGAACGCCAATCCAGATTATGTAAAACAGGTTTATGTGTGCTTAGTTGCCATTATAATATACGCTTTAATTTTACGATTAGTTAAACTAGTTTTCTGTCATTCACTTGCTGGGTCGTTTCGTTGACGGAATTTTCTGATTCGCGTGCTTCGAACGTGGTCAGCCAAATGTTGAACAAAGCCGATCAGATGTTCGTCCGTGGAAAAAGCTTGCACGTGTCACTCTCGACTTGTTCTTATTGTGAGAGTCTAAACTCACACGTCCCCCACAAAACGTATCAATACAATGTTACATTTGATAACTTAGTTGTTATTTAAAATAAACAAAGTTTTCGTCAGTTGTTTGAATGTATGAACAACCGGGTGTCCACGGTAATGTCATGTTCCCGTTCGGAGGCGATAGGCTTGTTGACATAGTGCATCACGATGAACGGTGCTCTGGTATTGGGTGTTTTGGCGTCGCCATTCAGAAACTGTTCATCTAATGTTGAGGGAGGTTTTGTCTAACCAGTCTGTCAGCTATACAGTGAACCGATTTAGTAACCGTATCCATTTTTATAATAACTAGTTTGTCAGGAATAGAGCGACCGAATCATGTTCAGTATGCCCAAAACAATAGGGAAACCAGATGTTATTATTTCTCGCCAATTGCACCAAAGTCCCTACTCTGTGACCAATTTGATGTTTGCATTGAATCCCCTGATCGATTTAATAGAATTGCAAGTTAATCTCAGAGATGAAGTTTTTATTCAGTCAACTTTTCTGTGAGTGTCATTTGAAACCGCCTAACATATCAGCGGTTCACGCGGTGGACAACTGGTTCGTCTGTTGGCGGTTGTGAATTTTGATCCTCTCATGTAATTGACGATTTCAGCTGGATACAAGATCGACCGAAGAAACTAAGCATGTGGCTGAACGTTAAAAAACACTGTCATTGTTGTGGGTGAGTTTCGCTAACGAACAAATGGTCAGCGTCAGTTAACGTGGGCTAGCCCGTTCGGACTTGATAACTCACGTTCTGAAGTGGCTGCACTTTTATGCACTTGTATTCGCTTCCATATGTCGTTCTCCCAAGCGGCGGTTCCTGGATGAAATTCATTCTTCAGTTGGTGGGTTTCACAGGACACCGTACTGCCGGCCACCGCTCCGCTTGACTGGACATCATGTCTCAAATCCCTTGAAAGGTTGAACAAAAAGTAATGAGCGTCATCGGTATTAATCCATCCTAAAAAAAGAAAACTTTTTCATTAAGGAGAAGCAGAGTTCTGTACGGAAGTTTATCGGTCGACCATAGCATTGTGACCTTGAAATATCTGTTTATTGTGACCAGACATTAAGGGAAGTAGATGTCCTTGCACTGCAATTCCGAGTCAGCAATCTAGGGCTGATTATTGCATCCATGTTGGTTCAGTAGTATAGGCCTATGCGGGTACGGAAAAACCATACAACCCATACAAATTGATACACTGTCAGATTTTCATAGTGACTAAGTTTGAATTTTGAAACCAACCTGAGGCTGTTTATGGATCATCGGGCCCTCTCTGCTTTGGCATGTCGATTGTCGAGGCAACCAGAGGCAGTCAGGTATTGCTTTTCTTTTGCTGAGACCCGTTTATCACAGCACTATTTCCTAGTATCGACAGCTCTCTGTCTTTGTCCTAGGAACAAGATTAGGTTATCTCATGCACGTTTGCAATCTATTGTCTCTTTGTTCACTGCACACTATTCCGTCTCAAACGTGGCTATTTGTGGTGTACACTCTTGAGGATTCGGCGTACAATGGTGAAGTCTATGCCTATGACCTTTACCCCACAAGACGATTGTTGTCATTTTGCATATTTGTAGCATGTAGGTTAGATACATTGATTAGATCATTTATGACAAAGCCGAAGCCAGCCCGAACCTCGGAAACATGACAGTTCTCGGTTTACGCGAGCTGGGGTGTCACATAGTGACAAATGCTCTATGGTGCAAACCCTAGAAACGCAACTTTACTGAATAGTGTCAAGCTTACTTGACCAACCTCGATTGAATAGCAATAATTACACGTTGACCTACTTTGAATCGCCGAGGGTAGCAATGCATGGCTGCCATCCAATTTCGACCACTAATTCGTCGAGCCTTTCGTGGCATGTGACTATCGAGCAAATTATAACAATTCAACCTATTCATTTATTTATGATTGTACAGAATGTGACATAGATGGAACTGTCACAAAATTGTGCATTTAAATCACATGCCTTTATTCACATGTTCTTTTTCTGTTCATCAGTTATCGCTTTCTCGGTTGTGAATTCGCAAGTGACCGATTGTCACACGTTTCCTTGCCGTAACGGGGGTACATGTGTGGGAACTTCAGCAAACTGGACTTGCATATGCACTCAAGGATACACAGGTAAGAGGTTAACAGATTGTCGTCCTGTTTTTGTTTCAATGACGTCTCATCATTTTCATTGCCGCTATCAACAGCTGTCTAACGGTAGTTGATACAATTACTTAACAACCACAAGAAACGGCCCTAGTTTGTGTTTGGGATTTAGTTTCTAGAACTTCCTATGTTTGAACTCGAATACTCAACATCAAGATGCATGCGTCTTACACACAACCGATCGAATTGCAAATGGAAGTTGGTAATGAGTCTTTCACTGCTCCGCTTCTCTAAGTAATTTTTAGTTGAACAAGGATGGCTGCTGTGCTGTGTGCTCTGATTTCTCCTGTCTCAGTGTTTTCAACTTAGAAGACAAACTTAATATACAGTGACTAACTGAATACTAATTGTGTTACGTTCTCTTCACCAGATCATTCTTTGTTCATATCGTACATAAAGACCGGAAGCTGCAACATCAGCAAACAGCACTGCGCGTTACCAACGTTCTGATGATATCCTTAACCCATGTTCCGGCCACTTAAGTTGTCTATGCCTCCCCAACGAAGGAACGACTGAACTCATTCATTCCTCGCAACGAACTGTCCGCTTCCTTACCTCATCTTTGTTTGCCTGTTGGCGCCACCCAATGCATTCAGTTGAATGTTGACTCCAATGAACAAGGTTATTAGACTTCTTTTGAGCGGCCCCGTTTTGCAACCATAGAAGTATTCCTCTCGTGGTAGTCTTCACGTACTTTGTAACCTTTAAACAGACACTTCGTTGTTGGTGAAGATGCTCCTAGCCTTCTGCAGACTAACCTCCACTTAATTTCACCTAACTCCACCAATGATGTTGAAGTGCTCTAAGTAAACTAAGCAGTCAGCCATCTTCATAACTAAGCCATAACCCTACGTAACTACACATATGGTTGTTAAACAGTCTTTATCTGAAAGCGACAAAATGCATCCCGAGGCACTTGGCAAAACTTGAAACATTCTCTCACATCACCTGTGCCCACTGGAACTGGTCAAACGGAGACATCCTGCTGTTATCGTAGTCAAGATTCGTCAGCCGTCCACCAGGTTCCTAATCTCTGCTTGCATTCTGTGGACGCTTAGAACAACCTTCCATTGTTTCATCCGACGCAGTTAAAAAATAGAGGAAAATATGACCTTAGCGTCAAGTTTGTTAGGCGGTTCCATTTAGCTTCCAGCATGACCTGATGCAAGAGAATAAAGGCATCAATAGTTCTAAGCACCACAAAAATGCGCCCGCCCTACTCTGTAGGTAACTTACACGATCATCTTTCCGATCACAACTTGCTGCCTCGGGCAAGCGGTTTGTATCGATGTGTGTACTCTTGTGATAAATCACAGCCCGCCATCCATACAGGCATTCTTCATGACATATTTCGTACCTAGCCTTAGGTCATTGACCTTCGTGATACTGCACCACCCTCAGTGTATACTTTTGTGCTCTAGTGGGCATGCTGACTTGAATATTATTGACTCATTGGACGGCTACCGAAACATATGATACAAATTGGCAACTAGAATTGGTATGTCCCCAGTGAGCAAACCACGATCCAGGGTTGTAAGTTTTCTCAACGATACACCAAGTCACGGTAGGGAGATGAATACAGCACCATTTTGTAATTGGGGGCATGATACTTCACAAAGGGAGCGGGTGCAGGGGGCTTACTGTGGAAAGGGTTAATTAACGCTTACTGCAACCAGCTTGAGCAAAGTCGTTTGTATCTATTCCGACATTGTTCCAAACTAATGGTTTTCCTGGGTTTATCCTAGTTGCAATTAAAAGAATTCAGGACAGCTGAACACGTCCTGGTGCCCATGTTGTGTTTTAGTGTCAACAGAAAAACACAGGCAACAACGGCCGGAACATGTGACGATGCGCTTGGCCTGTGCGGCAATAGACCAAACTGGCCTGGAGCGAAGTAGTCGTACCCGAGGATGGTGAACTAATGGCAGTCGATTCAGACCACCTTTGAGCCTTTCTGTTTTTTCTAGGCAACTGCGGATTTATCCCTGTATGGTGTGCCACGTTGACGACTGAAATGATGTAATTTATAACTCACAAAAACGCGGCCACTGGTAGTGCTTATGATAGTATGTTATAGAACTCATCTGTTTCGCGCTGATGGGAACTACAATTGTTTAGCTTTACGAATCGACCAAGTAATGCTACACTTGTGCTGAAAAATCCGTTAACATCGAAGAGTGTTCAAAGGTTACCCCGAGCATTTTAGTCACTGGGTCTTAATATGTTCGTAGTCGGGTATGGTCAGTACCAAGCTTTATGCATCTCGTGAGGTAAATGCCTAACTATTTACATTTTTACATATTCATCACCTGAATGGCGAATAATTCACTGAGCTCAAGTCATACTAAAATTCACGGAAAATTTGGTAGTCAACCGTAAACAGTATTGATTTAATTGTACCGTCGATGCAGTTCCTTAGATAATTCATGAATTAGAAGCCTGGGTTTGCGCAGAATTGGGGCCTTATATGGATTAACGAGAGGAGAGTAAGACCGGTTGTATACAGGCGACTTCTAGTGCTCGAATCCTAGTTAAAAATACAGAACTATATTCAGAAACACCCGAAGTAAGAATTTTTCAGCATTTCTCTTTCAAACTTCATGCACTCTATATGATGACGCAAAGTAATGATGCCAACGAGTTGTTTGCTCGGAATTCCACTACGGTATGATAGGTGATTTAACAACCTAGCGAAAAGTGTAGAATCTTTTGACAACACATCTGGATAACATGTTGGCGATTGTCTAAATGATTGTTTGTGATGTGAATTAGACAAAGCTGTAAACGTCGGACCGACAATTCCAACTCTGTAACTTTGATTGAAAAAAACCCAACGGGATGAAGTGTTCATCTTGTATTGAGAAAAAATGGTTAGAACCTTAATTGAAAGCATTCGAGTCAAAATTTCGTCGTTTATATTCAGCGACAGAGTTGGTTAGGTCGTATTGTTGACGATCTTGCAAGCACACACCGGTCAGGACATGTATTTAACGATCAGTGCAGCAAAAAATGCTATCTTACGCCTTGGATAACATGAAGAGTGTGGAGATTGTTGTAAATGTCAATATTGCATTGACAACCTGCTAACCTGTGAATGTTGTGAATTAGTAGCAAGTTGCTAAAAGGTTGCTGATTTTTTATTTTTGTCATATCCATTGGAGGTTGATTTTTTTTTGGCGGTCAACATTCCTCGGGATTTATAGCCAACACAAGAAACTTGGATGAAGAATGTAATGTAATATCCGATCTTTGTGATTGCTGTCAGCGCCCAATCGCATCGACTTGGCTTTTGGCAGCGATTCGGCGATTGATACACGAGTTCGAAGCAGAGGCTCAAAGTACCCGGATCCGGTCTGGTTTTATTTACTCAGTATCAGGCGGGCGTCCGTTGACCTTACATGCAGATATTGAAAACAGAGCGTAGCACGGCTTTTGGGAATTGCAGTAACTACTAAGAACAGAGTAGGATTACTCGTATACAGAGTGAGAATCAAGCAAAGTTTCAAGGCGATCTATAGAAGCGCTGCTAACGAACTCAAAGGAATGGCTGTTCTAAAGGTTAATAACCCTGTAAGAAAAGAACTGCTGTTTAAGGAAGGTCCGACGACGCCTCGTCTATCCGGATGGTTCCACTGCATAACACACCAGGTCACACACAGATCCTCATCGTTTAGACCATTTTTAATTTCTTTTGACTGTTCTTCAAAGAGGGTACATATGTAGGAAGTTTGAATGGAGTTCCCGTGTCACTCAGTTGTCGTCAGAATGTGCCTACAAATGTCGGAAGGGTTTCTGAGGTCACCTAATTTATGACCATCGCCACTGGAACTCCCTTCATTCGCCATCAGAAGTCTCCCATTTCTTACCGTCAATGATAATTTTGCCAGGATGTTCGAATCTTCTATGCTTCCCTAAGCGTGTTGTCCACGAACATATTTGTCAGAGTTTACTACTGGTATTAAATATCTGCTTCTTCTTGCAAGCCATATTTCAACGGCTTGCCAGAATTGGTTGTGTTTCGTTATCCTCGTCACTAACCATTGTTAAAAGAGTACAGGAACGCAGACCTATTTTGACCTGGCTGGACATGGATTGTGTAGGCGTCGCAGAATGTGACGTCGCGCATGACGGACCGACTATTCCAAGCTTACATGAAGAGATGACAATGCCAGTCCCAACTTGACTGGATATTGAAGACGTACTCGATGTATGCCTTGTATTCGTGTATCCTGTTAGGTGTTTACATTCATGAGTGTACAGATGTCCACCTATTTGTGCGGTATGCTCCAGTGTTTAAACGGCGCTAACATTGAACACAGCACACAGACAATCACAAGTTTCAGCCAACCCATTTGTCGACTAATCACCTCAGCTTGGTAACAGTGATCATGAGTCCATTTACACCATGTGAACGTTTATGTAATAGTGTGCTGATCAAATTTATCGAATGCGTCCCCTTTATTCCACTTCCGCGATCTGCAGTAGGTCCCAGAAAAACGGACCAGACAACAATATCCGGAGCCTGGAACAAAGAGCATACCCTAATTAGCATACATGCCTCGAGCGTGTGTGACATGTTTGAATATTTGAGTTTTTTTAACCCCGCCGAAATACAGACCAGCGGACGGGCTTGTTAACCCGTTCGCTCACCCGACTTGTAAAAATGTAATCTACCACTGAACCGATAATGCTGTCTGCTTGCGGTTTCTGCAGTATTGCTTGACCGTGCTTGAACGTCAGCTGTAGTTCACCTGATTCACCAAATTCATAAGCCAGTCTGTAGCTCTTTAGACTAAGGTGTTTGACCAAACATTTGGACGGAACATTTGAAAAAGTTCAATGTAAGTGAACTACTCCTTGCTAATTTGCATTTTGCGTCTCCCAGACTAGCGCAATTATGACACTACGGTCCGAATTTCGGAAAAACTCGACCGCCGATTTCACCAACAGATCGATCTACTGGCGATCCTGTGCGTCACCCTAATGGGCTCAGGCAGTAGGAATGCGCAAATCGTCAGCCTTCAAGCAGGTGCTACGTGGGAAACTATGTCAGTGACATTTCACCGATCTACCAGTTTAATCTGTCATGGATGTTGCGTCACCCTAGTCTGTTCGAAATCCGAGTCACTGTGTAACGATTGCACACGTTTAAGGTGTGCGAACGTTCATTCATGACAGTTCGCTAGTCCAGGTTTCTTTCGAAACGTCACAGGCGATGTTCATGCTACTTTCGAATTGTTATGGTTATTACACTTTGAATCAGCTGCCTGCTTACCGGAAAGGAAACGATCATCTACAATGCCTACTGCTCCACTGGTGACAGTTATTTGAGAAATAGCCTACGATCAATGATTGGTCCCTTGGACATTGACAAAAAGATGAATGGGCAATGTACGAATCGCCCGACCTTTTTAAAGAAAATCTGACTTGTATGAAGAAACTGTGGCCGAATGCGTGTATTCTGCAAATGAGTATTGATATACGGCCATACTTTTGACAGGTGGTAGTAGTAAACCATATGAGTTGCTTGACGCTATCATTACCATGAGAAACCTAAATGGTTGAGCATTTAATCTTGCTGTGTAGTGTCATTTTCAAGTCGATTTACTGCACGGATAAGCGAGTTTTCAACAAGCCTTTCTGCTTATATCATTACGACAAATGTAAAAGGATAAACTGAAGTGAGTAACATATACCAAGGCTAATCTAATGACCCGAAAACACAGTTTCACCCTTAAAAAACGGCACCAAATAAGGTCGGAGAAAAATGACCCTAGAACAGCTAAAACAGCCAATTCGGCTTAGTTACTATATTGTTCAACACAAAGACTCTTCCCACGGAATTGAAAAAAACTTCATCGGAGTGTCCTTGCTGTTTTCTACCGGATTGTATAATGTGCATACTTAAATACCGTCCGCTTATTCGTGATTGTGTGACACCTTAGCATAATTTCTGCAGAAACATGAGGTTTTTCTCCCGATGTCAAATAAGATTGATTATTCACCTTATCCCGAAGCGGCCTTCGAAGAGCTACGTGGTGGTTAGAACTATATCTAGATGGGATCAGAACACTAGGTTCGATCCCTTGCACCGATGAGCAATAAGATGCAGTCAGACAAATCTGACACGCTTTTGCTCCCAGCCGACGCACTCGGAGCAGTGTCGTGTGCGTAGGTCACATGATTCTCACGAGTGACCTTGACTGTCCGGCTTTCGACGAAACAACCCGTCTTGCCCAACCGCGTGCCCGATCGCATATCCAGTAGTAGTGTTCTCAGCATCTGCACCGATCTAAGGGCCCTACTGGTTCGGAGATAAACGGCACGAGTAACTCGCGAGAGAATTACTAATTATACGACTAACTCTGCAATTCATCTCAAGATGTCTTTGGATATTTAGCCCTATTCCGGAAGCGAGCGAATTTTGTGATTTTTTCTCACTGAGAATATGTTAATTCGCACGCATTTTTGAACAAAAAATAACTATTCAATTATATGTGTACTATCTTCTGATGAACCATATCAAAAATATCCTAGCCCTTTCTAAATTAACTGTTTGGGACCTGTCTTTTGCGGATTACGTAGACTAAACAGAGCTGAATACTTCGCCGTTCTAGGATAAAACGCTGTGGATCTCTCGAATCCTACCTGTTTCATTCGATTTCTGGAAATTTGACTACGATGCTGTGGTAAACTGGAGAAAAGATGTCGCTAGATTTTACCACTTTAATCATTGTAGAGATACTCTATTCGTAATTTGAACAGCAGTCTGCACGGACCATTTCGTTGTTTCAGTGTTAACTTTCGTCATAATATGTACTACGCATATTCACTAGTCATGTTGCTGAACACAGCAGGTCTACCGTAAGCGAACTCTTGATAGACACGCTTTACAGTACAGTTTGTAACCTATTCAGCTTTAATTTAAAATTGCCTATATGACAACCGTCCAGTGCATGGTCCACTCACCCGCGCTTCGCAAACATCTGACACCTTTGCACCTGTTCCGCCTGGTTGCATCGTCGTCGACTTGTTCTACTGAACTGCACATCACGCCGTCACCACCACCACAATCTCATTCACTAACTCCCCCACTTTCCAGGTCTTCGATGTGAGATCTGGGACCCGTGTTTGAACAGTCCATGCCACCCGCACGCCCAATGCGTATCCAACAATCTTGACCAGTATCGTTGTTTGTGTCGGTCGGGCTGGACCGGTACAAACTGTGATGTGGACGTGGATGAGTGTTCTGTCGATCCGCGATCACCCTGTGAGCACGATGGAATTTGTGTGAACTTGGTGAGTCAATGATTTGTTGAAACGCTTAATCTCTCCCTCTCTCCGTATTTCTCTGTCCATTTTTCTCCGAACCGCATATGAGTTAACCTGTATATGGTTGGATAGTAGGGTGGTGGCTGCCCTCGGAGTGATGATCGTGACAACCCTCTGTGACAACTACCATAGGACTCCATCCTCAGAAGTCTGAGAGAGTACTTACGTTTGACTGATCAGCGAGTTCTCACAAACTAGTTTGGTTTGATTGTGTGGAGGATGGAAAGTGCATGAGCTTATTGCACCGTTCCATACAGCTGTTAACCGCGTTACAGATCATAGTTTCAGTAGCCCCACTGGTTCAAGTAAGTCCCAATCAGATCTGCGGTAACATAGAACTGTGCGTGCAACAACGCACTTCTTAGCAAGATTCTATATTCCGAACCCGCCCTTTCCGGTAGATGTCCATATTCGGCCTTTCAGCTGAAGGAAGGTATGTATTTGGCACAGCGATCTAGAAAACGCGACATTTCAACTGTAGTTGTGAGGTTATGTTAACTTACACAAAACACAAAGTAGTTTTTTCCGACCCCGTCAGAACTGTTTTACAATATGCTTATTGTGGACCGGTGTAGATGCATTGAAACAGAGCAATCGCGATCCATTCGGCAAGCACTCTGTTTTATTCCCCAGCCAGGCAGACCGAAAAACCCGACGTACTGGTCAACATTTCGTTTTGTATCCTTAAGTGTTGTGACGTCTCTGACAACCCCCTCAAAGTTTTCAACCTCAGGAAGACTGTTACCGTTGATTATGAGCTCAAGAGATTGAACATTAGCATAACCACTGTACAGGAAGCAAGAATCTATAGATGATTGTCTTCATGAATTTCCTTGCGCCCATATCTGGAGAGGAAAGGAACTAGTGAACCCGAATCATGAGCACTAGGAGATGTTGGACATTTTCTCTTCCTCCACATAATCTCCTGGAGTCCAGTTAACATTCTAAATGTTTACGTCCTCGATTTTTTTTCCTAGTTGAACCCAAGAGTCAGTTATATGAGGTTTTAGTTCCATAAACAGAAGAGTACCTAGCACAAAACGCATATTCCTATTGGGAGATTTCAGCGTTCGCACAAGAACTGAACGGAATTCCTAGCTCGAGTACATCGACCGCTTCGATACTAGAAGAATGGATGAAAAACATACTACGGTTGCCTGAGATCCTCTCCCTACGGTTTGTGCAGCACGAGACCGCTCCTCTCATTAGACGATGGTACAGAATGTCACAGAACCATTTTAGACCTCACCATTGGCACCAATAGGAGGTTGTTACCAGAAATTTCGATGTTAACCAAGTCAACATCACGCGTAACTATCACAATGCCGACTAAGACACCGGTTACTATATGGTCAGCAGTAAAGTTCTCCTACAGCACAAGCACATATACCACTGAAAAAAAACAAGAGTTTGTGAGCATCTTTGTTGCGTACACATTTTCGGCATTGCAATTGACGTATCATGTCGACCGTGTCCTACGGAATCATCTACATCGCAGCGTCGAAATGGACTTTTATCCGCTATACCATTTTCAACGGTGCCATACATAACTGGCAAATAATAAGATTAAACCCCAATTAACTTAAGGCCTCAACCGCTGAGTTCTAACCAGTCATCGGAGCAAAGTGGGAAGCCCAGCCAAACTGCAGAAAATCTATCTCCAATATGTTATTCGCAGCACTCAGGGAGCTGATAACGACGCTGAAATAAGTGCAAAACAAAAGGTTAGCGATTACCGTCGAAAAACTCTGCCAGAGTACCCAGCTGATAATTGACTGTAGTGGCGCTGATGATATGTATGACTGAATTTGGATCCACACTCGTTAAATTCTTTCCACTCAAATTGTATGCGGACGCAGCCATCATCGATCAAAAGGATTGGTAGGTGGAACGACATCAAAGTCTATACTCATGGGAAGATAGCGCATCGGGAGCTGCATTGGAAAATGGTTAGGAACCCTTCCATCATGAAAAACCCTGATGACCCATGCATCACTAAAGACGGTTTGTCTTACTAGGGGCATAGTTCCGAAAAACGACAACATTCCATCGGAAATATTCAAGTTTGGTAAGAGTTCCCCTCCGATCGGCCAGCTTTACAATCTCTTCTACTAGTCATGAGAAGAAACGCGTAGCAAACAAGCTCGTTTTCGGTGTTTCATCATCAGGCTAAATACAACACATTTATATGGGTTCGATGGGGGTGGTAAATAACGTATCACTGAAGCGAAACATGTCAGTCAACAGTTTCTTTCTGGTTTGAGTCATGAGACTTAGTTACATAACATTGACCACGTGAGTTGTACGAAATCAGCGAGAGATACGTCACATCTTTACCACCCCCATCGAACCCATATAGATGTGTTGTATTTAGCCTGATGATGAAACACCGAAAACGAGCTTGTTTGCTACGCGTTTCTTCTACTAGTGTTGGGTGGAAGGAAGAGAATTCTGGGAACTGGGCGACAGCCAACTGAAGTACAGTTTACAAGAAGAGATCACAGCGGTTGCCAAAATTATTGGTAAATCTCCCTTATGAGTATTGTTAGGTAGGCTTTTACTTGTACGATTCCTAACAGGGCGTGCCTACCCAAAGTTTGATTGCGGGTTCATGTCCTGGAAAGTTAACGGTCTACATGATAACACATGTTCGTCAGCTCAAATAAAAATGCCGTGAACAGGTGCTTTCTTTGTACATAGCCTTTATTAAATTTAGATCCTGTTTGCGGGCTACGTTTCTACGTGTTGCTCGCCAGGTTCGGATTTTTACTTCAGCACATTCGGGTGACTATATCCTTCCATTGGAACATAAAATGTACGGTCCAACACGATGGCACATTCTCAGCATCCTTCTCAACCACCCGAAGTTTGAAACAGGGCGGCTTTCTCATTCCGACATTCTTTGGTAACCTATTTTCACTGTTACTGTCTAATGTCTTCTCTGTCTGAGGCGACGGAATTTAGTCATTTGAACAGTGATGGAAACCTTCCGAATGATGCGCGACTACAGGCGAAGATCAAGGTTCTGCAAATTCTACTCTGAGAGCCATTGTTTGTAGATACAGCTGCTTTAGTAGTACACTTTGGGGAAGCTTTATAGAGACTTATCGACAATCTTGCACTTGCATATACACACTTTGGATAGACTATGGGCCTATTGAAGAGGAATACCATTAAGCTAGCGTCAGCGGTGCCGAGATATCCGTGTTTTTTCCGAACGCCCTCCTACCCATGTCCTAACAATACACTTCTCTCGATGCCGGGCTTAGTCAGCGCATCAACAGTGACTTAACTCCTACCCATGGTATGAGTGAACTGCATACTGACTATCATGACGAAATTAAGCATTAAGCTTGCGTTACCAGCGCGCGACGGCTTGGCCTGGACTGTGCAAGCGGTAGAAACGCCGCTGAAAACATACCACCTTTGTTATCTTAAACGCACACTCGAAATCAAATATCGAGATCCGGTCTCAAACAGGGATGTGATAGATATAGCGAATATTTCAGTTACGCTTAGCCGAAATCGTTTGTGTTGACTGTAACCTATGGGGCGAATGAAAAACGACCGAACTTCTAAAATGATGCAGTACAGTGAACCGGCCACCGACCCAAAACTAATCCTGTGCTACGTAATACAAAGAATTGTAACATTAGCCCCAAATCCGGGAAAACAATAACAGCAGATTGTAGCAAGTATGTGAAAGCAGGTGTACTCATGATTAATTGGAAGGGCATTCAGCTCTGACATAAGAAAAGGGAGAGCAACTCTTCGAAGGTCAAAACCGATGCGAGCAGCAGCTAACATGGCATTAACTTGTCATAACTGCGGCAAGATGCACTTCTCCAGCATCGGATTTTACAATCACAACACGAGCTATGAGGCTGTCTCAAGGACTATTAACCATCGCCTGTCGAGACAGACGAATGGCATGCTCCCATGTTTCATCATTGGCCTGTGCACCGAATAGTTTTGCATCACGGATGTCTCTAAAGTGAATTGTGGTCGCTCGTGCACATTGTGGGTTGCTATATGAACTCTGTTCATATCGACTCGTTAGTATATTAGTTGAGGACTGCAGATTACACTCGACTTGATAATTACACTGACTGAAGATTCATTGGACAGAAATCGACTCTGATTGTACCAGATCATTATGCTGATCTATTCTAATAACCCTCTGTAGTATTTCTCAATGTTACACTCGACAAACTTGTTACCCGGTTTGAAACAGCATCATACTTGATCACCGTTTTTGCATTTAAAAGGAAATTTTAGATGACCTCTTTCGAAAGTGAACGTTTGTCTCGAGTGCTGTTCTCATTACGACTCAATACTAGTCTTTCTGCTTGCGCTGATTAGGTTTTAAGCCCCTGTTCAGGCGCTTTGAAGGCGGGTGAGTGGATTATTACCCAACTGATATCAGTGGTTCTGATCAGCCAAGTTTTTCGTTTGTTTCTGTTTTCCGATATGCACCATGTTTTAAGGTTCCTTTATCGCTCTCATACGATAAGTTTTGCTCATTCGCCGAATGCAATAACATCTCACCGTTCAAGAGGTCCGGATAGTGTGCGTCGAGAGGCTGGCGGGCACACTATTCAATCCAGAAATCTAAGCAAAGCTTTCCGGTTCGTTTTACATTTGCAAGTGCACCATATTCAACACGGATGATGACAAAGCTGGCTGACGTTATTTCGTCCAGTTATGATTTCGCTGAGACATTGGAGAGTAAGTTAAAAACAACTTTCGTTCATCTGAGCGACGGAAGAGTGTACGTTGTATCTCTTAGGGTGCGTAAGTGTTCTGCATCCATACGCGCTCTCATTTAATGTGCCATGTTCATATGCGCGTTCCCTAGCTTTGACAGTCGTATTCGGCGAGGTACCGGGCGAAGTTATTAGCAAAGTTTCTTTATTGTTATGTGTAATCAGTGAACTGTAAAAGATAGCCGGTATCTTATTTTCACATACTACATCCTGAGATGGATGGAAACATGCACAGTTGATATAGGAATTTCAAAATACTTTAAAGATTGCCGATATTTATATACCCACTTCTGTTAAACTTTGAGTTGAGGACTGTATCACAGTCCCAGCAAGCAGTGTGTGTACGTATTGAGTCTTCCGTTTTAATATCTTTTTTTTTGCGTTGAAATCGCACCGGGATGTTGAACGATATTCTGCGATACGTTATTCCTGTCTATCAAATGTGCTGGCTTAGTTGAAAGTCAGCTGCCGTGGCAGATGCAGGGCAAGTCTTATGTCGTAAGCGGTTGAAATTTCTAAAACTATGGCTATTATCTACGAACAAATTCAAGTTAATGGCTTCGTCGTTAGTGTGTGTGGCTGTGATACACAGTTACACCATTGGGTTCAATTTATCCTGCGTTGTGGATTGCTGTGTGTTTCATTGACACACTACATTACTCGGTTGTTATACTTGTGGTTGATCCACATGTTTGAGGATCAGAAACAAGTTTTGCTAAAAATTGATGACTAGGATCTCATGCTAGAAATGAATAGATACTGACTGTACCAAACTCAATAACTGAATGAGAAACGGATAAGGACTATGAGTGATCGAGTGCCGAAATTATCAACAACCGTAATCAGGCTTACATAATCAACCCTTCGTGCACGCATAGAATGGCTTTTCACATACGGGTACATTCATGGTGGCCTACACCATCCTTGATGCTCGGGGCCAGTGCGTGCCATATTAACTTCGGCATCCTGTAACATACATGGTAACAATGTCTAGATAGCTTGTTTTCGACCCAATCATCCACACGTGTCTCTTCTGGCAAAAAGTCACAGGAAAGTAAGACTGGATGAGATGACGTATTTAGCTTGATGCTTCGTGGGACGGAATCATCACCTGGCCGGGCGATTTGAGACCCACGTTTCGTCCTGGTAATGGAGTAATCCGTACGTGGAAGACAAACAGTCTGGTATATGCTGTGTCATTCGAACACACGGTTGGCACCATCCGATTCAGATTAGCCTGTCATAATGGCTGAAGCCAAAGGACCCCTGTGCCTAACCATCACCGGGTGACTTGCGCTGTGGGGCTATTTCTTGCTCCTGCATGTATGTTATGGAATACATGGGGCCATCATGTCTGCTAGTGCTTTACCTGACTGGACATCGTACCACAAAAGGACGAACAGAATACCAACAACTGAATCTGTGTGCATTTGTTCTGAAAAAGAACAATTCTTTCGTTACAGGGTGATGTAAATTACCGTACATAGCTTTGTCGATCCGTCATTGTCATTATCTTTTTGAAATATCCAGTCATTCTTATGCCGTCCTTGCAGCCCAAATTATGGCTGTGCGATCTTGGTAGACCGACTTGCCCTTCCGAGTTAACCAGATTGCAACTGTTGAGCGGCCGCCACCATGTTTGATGTTAAGCTTTTATTTTTGGCTTACTTGCAAAAATTACTCACCGTCTGAAAATCGGCTTAGTTCGTCACACTACCTCGTAGATAGTTATCTGAGTAAAGGCAAAGACATTGCTCACGACTAGCTGTAGCTTTTTCAGTCTCATAGACTTTCCAGTCAGACTCTTCTGAAAAGAGGCACTGGACCCGAACTTCGCCGTTGTTAGATCTCTTCAGTAGTGTATGTCCTTACCACGGCGAGGATTTGAACTTTGACCACGTTTTCATGAGACAACGGTTTTGACAACTGTGCTATTGACCCCGTTTGGTTGCACCAAGTAAAAGAACGGATAAAACGTCATGAACTTTGATTTCGTATCGGTTTTGGACTAGACAGCTTTTGTTGATGGTCTGTGTATTGTTTATCGGATTCCTGACGTTGTTTTTATCCATTTTGAAGTAAACTCCTTAAATGGAGATTGAGGCTGTCAGTTTGTCAACCTTATATGTCATATCACGACTACACTAGTGTTTATGTTAACAGTTGGCCGACAGATATGAATGGTTTAAAGTAAGTTTATTTCCAACTCATTTTCTCCTTTCTTCAGTTTGAATCATTCGATCCAATTAGCATTGTCAGCTGATGCAGCTTCACGGGCAGGAAAGATTTATTTACTGTTTGGCGTTTATTTAAGACCAGTTGATTGGTTTAGTAAAACAAATGGATTTATTGAGAAATTTCTACCATGTGCACATCTTCGGCCATGTACGCTTAGTGGTGATGACAAGCGTACGATCGAATTTGATGACCCACAGTTTACTGTGGAGTTTTGACAGCACATGCAGACTTGCGTAAATACGCACACTCGGAAACGAGTTAAAGTCTTCGATTGATTAGTCAAGGTATGTCGTCCTAGCCGGCATATTAGCTGGTTGAAAAGTCACTCCATCGTCGGATTTATTCATGTTGAAACACGTGTGCACAACACAGTCACGGGCGCTTCTTGTTCATACGTGTTGTTATTTCTTGTATTTGTACGTATGTTCGATCGGCCTAGTGAAGCTGTTTTTGCCAAATAGATGACTTTTCCATTGTTTAGTTCACCCAACTCTACGCTTCGTCCAACTTTATCAAGATTTTCCATCAGCATTTAGCGAAAATACTTGGAAGTATAAATCACACAGAGATGTATTTGGTTATGTTATCCTTGTCTGTTGCACATCATGTGTACTCGTACAAATGCAAGGTGCGATGCAGGCAGCCGGATGCTTTCGGATTTTAGAATATTGGTCATGGTATAATTCGCCCTCCATTCAAAAGAGTTGTTTTAGCCTTTTAGCTCCTTAGTGTTGAGATCCTGGCAGCGCCTGACCCCCTGTTTTGAATAGTACAACGGTAGTCGATGTGCTTAATTCTCATAAGTTGAAAGTTGCAATTTTCTCATTCGTGAATTACATTGACAAGCAATATTACGCTCGAGTTTTGCTGTTGTTAAAACTCATCGATAGGGAGATTTTGTCATGAAACTTCGGCCATGCCTAACGTAAGATCGGTGGCATATTATTCAAGGCATTTACCTGACAAACCTAATGATTAGAGCTCAACTCTGGATCCGTTGAGGGTATACCCTAGTACACTAGTGATAAGCTCGAACAGAGGCGGACACTAGTATTTTTAGAAGTGAGTGAGATTGAAAAGGAAGGGTGGAACCAAATGCAAATGGTGTGTAGATTGAAGTTAATCATATTTCTGGTATTTTTTCTTAATCCTCGACTTATGACTAGAAGTCATCTAGGACACTCATTTTTGAACCGAAAATCTGTAATGTTTGAATTGATCAGTCTGACATTGCTAGAACAAGCTTTGAATGGACGATTTTCATGGTATGGGTAAAAATTTCGATTAACTTTCTTCTGTTCTTCTATTTCAGCCTGGTAGCTACACATGCCAATGTCAACCGGGGTTCACGGGAACTCGGTGTGAGATTGACGTTGCTGAATGTGCGAATAATCCATGTCACAACGGTGGTGTGTGTATGGATGAAATCGGTGGTTATCGTTGTGAATGCCCGATGGGTTAGTTAACAATTTATACTCCATTCATGAAGAGAATTCATCCCAAAAGTTTATGTTTTTGATGTCAATGGTTCCTCCATTGTCATAGTTTGTGATAGAGAAGGTAACGCGTTTACGACTGATTGATTTACCATTGGGTATGGTCATCAACGTTTATTTCATTGTCTGTTTCCTCGGGTTGCGACCAGATGAATTGCAGTCAGCTTAATCGTTTCCTATTC
Source organism: Paragonimus heterotremus (assembly GCA_013368495.1). Classification (NCBI taxonomy): domain Eukaryota; kingdom Metazoa; phylum Platyhelminthes; class Trematoda; order Plagiorchiida; family Troglotrematidae; genus Paragonimus; species Paragonimus heterotremus. The sequence continues at coordinate 79,366 of LUCH01001284.1, read as the reverse complement.
CGGCCTTCTTAGCTTGTCCATTCAGTCACTGTGATAAGTTCGAGCCAGGAATCTACTGCGTGCATTGCCTTAGCTCCAGCGATGTCTTTATGTGCCTCATGACGTGAGTGCACGGTCCCTCAGACTTTCACCGGTGTTTTCTTATTCAGTCTACTGTGACCATTTTTTTCTTCAATAAAGCGATAAACCTTATTAGAAAGCAGTTATTGAAATGTTGTTCGAATAATGTGTACACGAAAATATTCGAGGGGATCGAGATTTCAGTCTAAATTCCTAGTCTCTGAGTGAAGTATCGATACTTCGGTGACGTGTACTACCTGAATTTGAGCATTGTTGCAATGAAAAGTTACAGTGAATTGCGGATTCGAATTAGTGAAGAGGAGCGGCATCTGTTCCGGTATCTTGATTACCGTCGAGGACTGGAGGTACCGCCTATATGATCAAAAAGCTTCTATATATCACAAATAAGTCAGCAAGAGGACAATTCATGTTTCCGGAGATTATTCCAGTAGTATATTCATGCCTCAGTTCGGATGACAACTGAAACTGGTTACTGCTTCGAACAGACTTGACCTCAGACCAATCAGCGAAGCCAGATCGGAGCCCAGTCTTTGTTTTTCCTTCACGAAGGACCAACTGACGTCACGCACTTCCAGAATAATTTTATTTGATCATTGAACTAAACATGAAAGAAACGTGAGGTTTGACTCACATCGAACGATACTGTTTATCTGTTGCTGATTCAACAAACTCTTTCTATTCGTTTTCCTATACTTCAGCCATAAGGTTTTGTTTATTGCCCATTGTTTACTTATCGCGGATACACAGCGTTTAACTGTCGATCGGAGCTCTGAAGCACTTCACATTGCATTTGGAAAATGCTTTAATGTTCACCAATTGTCTTGTATGGATGAAATTGTCCCCTTCGGTTTGTATAAAGAGTATATTTTGGTGTTTTTAACTAGCACACGGCTTCTCTAAGACTGTGGTTTTCTGTCAATCTCTCGTACAATTTGTCACACCTATTGGAACGCCGAAACACTCTTCCAAATTGGTTAGTTTACCTTTTTGTTGAATGACATGGAGATATCAGAGGCAAGCTGATTTGCTCCTCACCTGAGATTCAGTCACATGACAACAAGTTCACCCCCGAGACCACTTTCAAAGGACTCAGTAATCGTAATTCTGTCTGGACATACACGCTTATTTGGTTCCCAAGCCGTTTGACATTTAGCTGCCCGTTAATTTTGGACTGGCGTTTCAAGCTGATAGCACCATAAAAATACGGGGAGGTCGCATAAGTGCGCAGCCGTATTTTTTTTTAACAAAAAATGGATGTATGGCTATTTTTCTATAAACACCAGTCAACTAAAAACTCTTTTTAGTAAGATATACTCGTCTGTCGTTCAGAATACAGTCGTTTATAAAAAAGGGTCATGTTAAATGGTGTAGTGGCTGTACAATGTTTTATAATGTGTAAATACCCCTCATGAGTTTTTGAGTTTAGAATTTTTGGTTCTATGTGTACATAGTTTGCGTCCAATTCGTGCGTTAAAAATTGAATGTATTTAGGCTTTTTTTTGCATATCTATCGCTTGTGCCAACACCGGAATAGATACGAAACTTGTCGTATGAACCACATTGAATGAGGACGAACGGATATGAACTTTTTTTTTCATTCACCGCCTCCATCTTCCCTATCTCTTTCATTTGATTCCTCGTTGGCCTCGTTAACTGAGTCGAGATGTGTTCTCCCACTTGACGGTCTGTCTTAAGAACATGTCAAGCGGGGGTGGAGGTGGGGTAGGGTCAGACTGTTGTAAGCAATGGATAGTGGTGTGCATGAAGTCGTCCGGACGCTGATGAACACAAGGCAGATCCAATTCGTTGAGTGCTAACACGGATAAAAAAGAACCTGTACGATTTGTTCACACCTGTGTGCTTTTTCTCTTCTCACGGTCTGTCATGGTCAACAAATAGGCTTACTGAGTATGGAGGGGGAAGATTATGGCCTCGATTGTACAGAACTGGCGAGCTATCTCCACCCTTCTCCTTCTACCGACTCCGCACTGGCATTTGTTTCAACTTGTAGACCGTAATAGATAGCGGTCCACACTGTTGATCATTCACGTATACAAGTGGCTGACACTTCGGCCTCTTACGTTCAAAGTTGAATGTGTTTAAGAACCCACTAGATACGTCGAGTGGTAGGTTGGGGATTAAAATTGAACTTTCCGAACAGTTTTTGACAATAGTAGTTAACGATTTGAACACAGGGATGAAATAAGGAATTCTAGTGTTATCCCCCCGTCCCAAGATTGGTCATCTGTCATTTTGTCTTTGTGCCTGCTTCTTGAACTGAGGGGACCCAAACGACGATTGTGAGAACCCATATATTTTCTGAATGCTTTCAGTCATTATTCGTGATGTCAGTGTAAATGACTGAACAACGCATCTTTGCTTACTGTTGCTGAATGCATTCGACACCTAATGTAAATACCTGTCTACATTTCCAATAATGCCATAATCAAAGGTTTTACCGACAGTGCCTTCGAGTTTTAATTGTTAACGGCCACAGTAGAATAAGTAAGATCATACATATGCTTTGTTTCGAGTTCGTTAAAAACCTCCTCGCCCTTTTGCTGGTTTGTAGTTTGCTGCAATTTTAGAGTAGTAGAATTTCGCTGGTAGTACTTGTGGTGTGGACTCGGTAATAATGTTATCGTCCATGGGGCTTGATTACAGAGTTCTGACGCTCATTACGCGAGTTTACGCCAATATGCCCTAGAAATGCTCAAGATTGGGCGTTAGGTTCTGCTCGCATGTACTGGTTGGCGGCATCCGAGACGGATTAGCCTGTCACAGTGACCGAAGCCAAAGGACGCCTGCGCTTTAAACCATCACCCCAAGTGGCTTGTGCTGCACCACTTGCGGTTCCATTCACACACCACGTATCCGGTGTAAACCCGAAGGAATAAGACCAGTAGGTGTGTGAGTGAGGCCTTTGTGTCCAGCTGGCCAATGCTGGTTAGCCAACTGAATGACTAGCACGGAAAGGAAACCCTTATCTCTCGGAAAATAAACAGTGAGAGAGACTGTAATGGCAAAATCCATACCAGGGAGGAAGATGTGTGAAATGTAATACAAGAAGTGTTTCAGTATACGAGTGCATGCTAGTGCATTCCAAAGAGGACAAAGTTGTAAGACAAAACTCAGAGTTAGGCTACGAGAAGATCAGGCAAACAATTCATCATTCAATACACCAACAAAGCCTAAGAAAAGAATAGGTAGAAGATCACAGACACCCAACTTTCTGAAAAGAGGAGCAGATTAGTTGTCAAACGACCATGGTCTCGGTCGAAGTAATCATTAACAAAAACAGAACGGGTATGCTGATAAGACCTACCTGAGCCTAGCGTACTCGTTGTCTCTTCGCCGACGGTGCACTATGAGTACGTTGATGACCTACTAATCCAAGGCGGCCAGCGCATTCGCGGCCGCACACATCGCAACGCCATATAGTCATGTCACCACGACCTATGGCACCAATGGCTCCTTTGCGTACAGCGCGCTTTCGTTCTCGGCCGCGCAATAACTGCTCGTTGAACTCGCGGACGCCCGTCCGAATTGTATTCCTCCAAGCAGTCCGGTTCAACGCCAAGTCTTCCCAACATCTAAAATCAATTTTACAACGTGAAAGACTTACCTGCACAGCATCCTGGTATCTAAGCTTTGGACCACCAGGATTTCGCTTACCTGATCTCAGTTGTCCATACAGCACCTGCTTCGGGATACGGTCATCGTCCATCCGACGGACGTGACCCAGCCAACGAAGCTGATTCAACATCAGCAAGGCTTCCATCCCGTTCATGTCCGCTCGTCGCAGTACCTCAGTGTTCGGAACCATGTCCGACCACCGAATATCCAAGATGCGTCTTAGACATTGCAAATGAAAGCGGTTCAGACAGCGCACATTCGGTTGATACAATGTCCACGTTTCACTGCCGTACAGAAGTATAGACAGCATCATCGAGCGGTAGACAAAGAGCTTAGTGTTCGGCTTCAGGCTGTGGTTCTTCCAAATATGTCTATCAAGACGTCCGAAAGCAGTACTAGCCTTTGTCACACGAGCTCTCAACTCGCGGTCCACGGACAGATCGGTGGACAGATTGCTGTCCAACTAGCAGAAATCTGTGCAGCTGTCGACAACATCTCCATTGATGCGAATTTGGGGTGAAGGTGCACAGACAGCACCTCCGCCCGTAGAAGGCTGAAAGAAAGAAAATGTCTTACCTGTGTTGATATCCAGTCCAAACTTGGATGCCGCGATCGCGAAAGCCGTGGCCAATCGCTGTAGTTCGTCCTCGCTATGTGCGAACAGCGCGCTGTCATCTGCGAACAGAAACATGCGCACCGGTGAGGTATGTAACCGGGTTGGGGCGCCGAAGCGTCGAATATTAAGCAGGCGCCCATCCGTCCGGTACTCTACCTCAACGCCGTCCTCCCCAGAATCCTGAAAAGCAACTGTTAGCATGTAACGGAACGAGTCACATGCTATCGGACTAAGTTCTTATAGATTGCGAGGAGGACCAAAATATTACGTATCGAGTTAAACCCTTTTCAGCAACGAGCTTGCTCTTTTGTGTGACCACCTCTGTCTGTAGATGACATTGCTGTTTCTCGTTATATATGCATTCCCATTATTGAATAACTGAAGTTAGGAACTCTCTTTTTAACCTGGCAAGTAGTTGAAACTACCAACCTAATGAGCGTAATGATAAGTGCAGATCATACTTTTCTAGGGCGATTCTTCTCCTTTTCTGCCCCTTGCCTTACGTTTCACGTCTCCGGTTAAAAAAACAACGCGATACCGCGGTTTGGGAAATGTTCAAAAGCATGGTACTCCAGTATCTTAAGTTAACCAATCTCAGTAAACAAAAAACCTGCCAATTCTCATTTCCACTATGCATGGAAGGCTGTTACAATCTCTGGAGTGGGGTGGGGTGCAATGCTCCCGCTCAGCCCACCTGACAGGTCACTCCGGTGCATGTTCAATATAGCTCTGTGCCACAGGGCCAATGACACTGCAGGTTATAGAATATGCACATATGGCCAGTAAGTTGCGATCTGTCGTAAAAGTACAGGCATTTACACATGGTACATATTTACTATGGTGTCGGCTAACTATGATAGAAGACTCCATCATGTTATGTGGCTGCATGATTAAGGTCGTGCACCAGAGCATAAACCATATAAAACCTGGCTATTTGCAATGTCATGGTCTCAAAAACATGTTTGCCTCTGTTGGCAACTGCCAGCGTGTGTGAACCTAACATATTCTAATTGGTAGATAAAAAGTTCCTGGAATTTCATTTTTGAGTATAATTTTTAGTTGGTGTTTTAACTTCTCGCTATCTCGCTATGAAATACACTTGTCTTTTTAGTCAATGAGATTAGTGTATAAAAAAACTAGGACAACAACTTACTTGTAATGTGAGTACAAGCTTTAGTTTTTCTACCAGCATATCATTCATCAGTAAGCTCAACAAAGCAAAAGCCTTTTTTGCCTGAGAATAGCATTACCGCCTTTTCGCGATAACTGTGATGTTTTTTGTTGCTCCCTATCCCAGTTATTATACCGCCTGAGACTGCTAGATCATTAGTGATATCTGTGTTATCTGTGATATCAGTTTTCTAGGGTTGACGTCTTCTACTAACACATCCGACCAAAATGTCGGATTCGGATGATTGGTGTTGTAGATAAAACCGATATGACAGGCTGATCGATGGGGCCGCGGTAGTTCTTTGTCAAATCTATCCGTTTTAACTACAATGCATATTCATTCCAACCCACATAATCGTATGCGGGACTTTGAATATACAATTATGTAGAGTATAGAATTCGACTTATTTTTCGTTCATTTGCTTGAACTGTCAGTGCTCGGTAACGTGCAGCCTCGCTTATGACTAGTATAGTACGATTCGAATGCGTGGAGACTAAATAGCTGGCCTCAACGCCAGGAAGACTGGGAGCTGGGACCGACTATCGGAAACATATCTATACGTTATGAGAGATGTGTAAACAAACAGACTGTTAACACACTATTGCCAAGGATGTGGGTACATATCAGCCATGCAAAATAGTGTTTGCATTCGTGGTTGTGTATTTTCACATACCTCTTTTGGGGTTACAACAATTGACCACAGTTGACAAAATAGCAGCAGCGTGGATTAGAGATTCAACTGTCGACAATATATAGGAGAAAACGCTACTTCCCGATGAATTGATAACAAATAAGACATACGTATTAATTTTAAAAAGTTGTGTACTGATTATCATCAACAAAGCAACTTCCGTGATCAACTTACGTCAAACCAATATGTTAAGTCCAAGTGACAACGGTCTGACATGTTGTTTCGACCACTGGTCAATTGTAAAGGATTTAGGGTTGGCGTATAGTGAAAAATGTAAATTATCTTCACAGAAGGATAATTATCATGTTTGATTACAGCACAGGTAAAAGCAAATCGTTTCAATTGGTTGACGGGGATCGAGCTGTTGGAGGTTGTGTGAACCCACTCGTGACAACTTGTGGTTATCTCAACAGATTCCATTTGTGATCATATAACCTAACAGTTTATCCAGCAGCAGCAACAAGCGTGTTCTGTGATGTTGGAAGATGAGTCTTTTGATACTGTAACTTTTCAGGCGTTAAACCTCCTGCTCACAGTCTCATGTGTCCGTTGTGTTGGTATAACGTCTGCGAGCTACTGGAACTACATACCAGTGGGTTCGTAGAAAATTTGTACGCTATAAAAAGTTGAGAATGGTTTTATACATGTAAATTTGCCTTATGTAGTTTACGTAAAAAAGGAGGTCAGCAGATATTTTTAGTTTCATATGCTCATGAATCACATGGATGTGAGTGAGACAAATTTGAAGGAATTGATCAAAAGAGAGAATCAGCCCCAGCAAATCAAGCATTTCAGGAGCAAATTGACTGCATCTATGAGAGGCTGAGTGAATTCTCACTCGATCGCAATGTTTTTGACGGCTAATTTGCCATCTCGGCGTTCTACTTAATTGATTCAAATCTGCGCTTGATTTCCTCTGAGTGTGAGGACTTTCCACAGGTTCTGAGAGGTTATTTCAGAGTGATTAAAACCGAACGCCGAAACAATGTTTTATACGGAACAAGCGGTTGATCTGACGCTTTGATTTTAACAAGTTATCTTTGCGTCGATTGATTTTAATCGAAAAACATTCATATTTGATCACATCTTTCGCATTCAGATTGAACGATGTTCAGTTTAAATCAACAGATTAAGCCAGATGAAAGCAAGTCAAGTTAGCATTATGCTTTACACTTCTTGTGAGGTGAATTTCCAACTTTTTACTTACATTTTCGGCAAATGGAGAACTGTTAACCATGTTTGAGTTACAAAGTACCGATGATGATAATAACGATCATTAACCTCGTGGAAAGTCGGTATCAATTACGATAAAAAATCTCAGGTGGTCGCCGTTCTGGGCAAAGACTTACTTCGTAACGGGTGGATGAGATTATTGGAGGATCCACCGTCGTTAAATTAGGCCTCCCCTGATAGGGTACATAGTGTACTGCAAACTATCCGAGTTTATCAAGAATATTGCGATGTATTGTAGCCTGATTTGTCGTTCTGTTGCAGGAACGATGTTCTCTGTGAGTTACCAGCAACAATGTTAGGTATTTGCCTCAGGATGAAGGCGCATCAGTGAAGTGAGCAGTGTCGATAAACGATCCAAACGGATTATTGAATAACCCAAACACCAACATCGCTTTCTTAATCACTGATGTATAATGTAGAGACGAGTTGCGTTATTCTGAAACAATCATTCCCAGCTCCCGTTTAAAGGCAGTGATACTCATTTTCACGCCTCTAGTAAAGTATTCAGTACAGCACGAATGACATAGGCACAATACTCTACATATAGTCTTGTTAAATAGAAGCAGATTGTTCGTACTTCAGCAGGGTAAGACGTTCACTTTTGCTTGCAGCCTTCCATTTCTCCCACACCCCATACTTCATACAATAGTCTCACTGTCCTCAACGGGTAATTGTATTGAGAAATTGAAAAGTTGTGAAATTCCTGACACAGGTAGCGTAAGAACAACAACAGAGATTCTAGTATAGAGCCTAGTGGCATATCATTAATTGCGCGATATTAGTCGAAAAATCCGGACATAAAACATCTGCAACCGCTTTTTGTCATTTTTCCTTAGTAGCAAGTAGGTTGTTACCGCAAGACAGTGTTTCTCGAAACCTAATTCGATTGTTAGGCAACATTGCAATTTTAGTATTAAATGTTTGCATAACTGGCCACCTTTCGAACCCTCTGTGACATCCGGGGTAACCGACAACAATGTTTGCTGCTCGTTGGCTCGTTGCAAACATCTCTGCTTGATAGATGAGTGGCGCTGCTTTTAACTTCTAGCCCGTGGAACGAATTACCTTTGCCAAATTGCGTCATCCATGGCGTCGAAAAGATGTCCGGTTGTCGCTGAAAGGAAGGGTATATAATGCCTGTGTGCATTCCATTTTGCTTTATGGTTTGGAAACGTGGCCTGTTCACAAAGAAAATATCAACAGGCTTGCTGTGTTTGACCATCGTTGTCTCCGCCAATTAGCCCATATTGAGTAGATTGATCGCGTGAGCAATGTGTTCGTTCGCCGGCACGTATTCCTGAACGCTCGGGATGCGCGATCAATTGGTCAACTGCTCACGGTACACAGCTTGCGTTGGTTGGGTCACGTACTCCGTATGTCATCTGATCGTTTACCGTACCGGGCATTATATGCTGAGACCACCAACAGTTGGGTAAAACCGCGTGGTGGTCAAGCAACAACGTGGTCACGAAATATGATGACCTTGACTGCACCATTGAGCAAAGTGGGTAGGTGTGGCCTCGTGATATGGGGTCCTCGTGATCATTCAAACTGTTGGTTAGAGACGCCATCCGAGATGGCGGTGTGTCGTAGTCAATGGCGTACCTGTATCCATACCATTTCTAGTTCTTCCGCTTAGTCTTCTTTTATTAATTCTCAACCTTCTTAGTAATGTTTTCTACTTCTAGGATATTCCACGTCACTGTTGAGATGAGCGGCGACCCGAGTCACAATACCTTTTGGTCAGGCTTATGGCTGTGATGATGATGATGATGATGATGTGGAATGTTTATTCCTCCCGAGATACTTTTAAAACCGTTCGTATTCGTGGTCTTGACAATCCTTTAACACAATTCTGTAGTACTAAATGGGCGGTAGGATCCGGACCCGTGGACTTGCTATCAGAGGGTATAGATCGTTTTTAGTAAACGTCTGTTTTACCGAATTGTGCACAGGCGCACTTGACGAATAGTATCAAGTACTGATTACAAAGGACGCAGTCATTGTCTCTAATTGAGGTAGTCGTCATCTCTTTGTGGGGCAATCGGGAGATGGTAAGGTGGTTTTAGATTATTGGCGTTGCAGTATTGTTAAATAGTTTAAGACTAACTCGAAACTCTCTTTGTTCAGATTTAGGTGATATCGACATTTATCGTCTCCCACAGCTCGGTTACAGATTAAGCAACACTAATCGTATGTCATCGAAGTGGGATATTGTTTCTGAGTCGACTTAGCTGTCTAAACGAAACATCCCTTTCAAAACCTGTTGGGATTGTATGCATTTTGAACTATCAGTGTTTGTCAAGTGACGGGTAGGATGTCGGATCCGGCTAAGCTTTTGGGTCAGGGTTATTCAGTCTGCCTTATTACGTCTTTTTCTACAAAGTTGTGAATGAGAAAACACACATGTACCTCGTTTATGAATTCAAATCTAACGATCAGGTAGGAGTGTTGCCTCTTATGGTTACATTTTGACCTAATTCAGAATGTTTCTTCCTAACCCACTACTGCGTGAACCTTTCGACATTTTTGGTTAAGTGAGCGTTCATGACTGCACCACAGAATTCGGAAGCAGACGTTGTTGAGCGTGAACCTCACTGTTGGGGAAGTCATTCTCGTGTTAGTTAAAATCATCTGCGAGTAAGATCTGTGAGAATCCTGCAGAGGTATCTCGTTAGGGTTTGACTGGGAATTTTCGTTTGCTGTGAATCCATCACTCTTGTTTCTTTGTGAGTTTCGTTTAGCACACGTACACCCCACGGCAACGCCGTGAAACCACTTCGGCCCGTATTATTCTGGAGGATGATGATACGACGCACTTCATCCAAGCTGTTTCACAACTGTGTTGCGACGTTTTGCAGTGTTCTTGGCTAGCGATTTACAGAGTCTTATTTGCACTACTTCATTCTCGCGTCTGAATATCTCCTAACCATCTTCATGGAGCAGTAGGTTCTGGCCCCTTCGGTTACATTCTAGACTGGTGCCTCCAAGACATTCTTAATTGGGTTTCGGTTAGCACGGCAAGCTGACTAATCCAGTACCCGATCTCATTAAACCTGCTAGGCAATGATATAATGGCTTTGTTGCTGTAATTTGTTCGTTAACTCCCTGTAAATTAATTCGTGTTGATTGAAACTTCTTTGATTGTTACCTTTTCAGACGGTTGAGTACAATTTATGCACATTTTGCCAAATATTGTGGAATACCTCATAGTGTTATTGCAAATATATACCTTTGTTAGAATTATTAGACAATTATCGATCTGTGGATAAATTTTAGAAGCTTCCTTGCTTTTGTAATCTGTTATAAATGGACGAAAACTGAACTGCCCTATCAGTTACTGAACACAGCTGTTGTAACTGTTATCCTACCCAACATTTTTTGGTTGTATTCAATTCTTTAATAAGTCGACCGACTGTTAGAATTTTCTTAAAAATGTCTAATCCCCCGGCGTAGCTTCGTAGCTAAGCTGGTAGAACATGTGACGCGTCTAGGCATGTTGTCTCTGTCGTTGGTTCGAATCCGGTTGAAGTCTGGATTTTTCAAAATTTTGGACCACAGAGAGCGATAGTAACCAATCCGTACTGAGTATATTTTATGTGGATCAGGTAAAAGAGTTAGGTCGAGTTTAGCTTAGTGTAATCTGAGGAAAGCATTTTGCGTGCTTTATCCTAAAGATGTAGAAACTGTTTCACGGTTGTCAAGTTGAACATTTCTAACCTAACTACTAATGCTCACATAGGTATGTTTCTCACACTTAGTTGATTAGTTTCTTCAACCACACACGTTTTGGGGATGCTGTTTCTCAGAAGTAGTCCACACGGTGATATAGTAAAATTTACACAGGAACGTCCATCACGTGTTTACATCGTTTCTCCCATATCACAATTGCATTCCCATCTAAAAGTTGTGACATTGATGACTAATTGTTTCCCAACCATAATTCTAGGAAACTGTTACGCTTTGAACAACCCGACATGGGAATGGTTCCTTGGTCGTAGTTGCTTGTTTGGTTGGTTTAAACAAGCAGCACACCGTAAAGCACCGCATCCAATAATTGATAAAATATTGTTCTTCTTAGTACATAATTACGCTGACTTGTGGTGAGAAAATTCATAGCAGTACTCTGATGAAAATATGAAACTATACGATGAAACTTTCCGAGAATTTTTCAAGTGAAATTCGGTTCGAGAGTGTCATCCAGGCTTTAAACTCCATTTTCTAGGTATTTCTGTGATTGAATTCAAGTCTTGTACGATTCCAATGACCTAGTCTGAAATTAGCAATAGAGAGCTTTCTCGAATGTTAGAACATATTTTTACCACGAAGGTCTCCACTCAACGCGATGCTCTCATTTGTCTTTGTTTTTCATGTTTCGTAGAAGAAGCGTGATTACTACCTTGTGAATAGCTCAGTCGTATATGACCTGGACGTTTTCAATTTTCCCAGGCTGATAGTTAGTGCTGAAGTTAGTTGAGATTGAAACCATTAGACCCTTCTGATTTTCAACTAATTCATTCGACGTTAGCCTCAACAGAAACACATTCTACTGACTGGTGCAAATTATAATGTATTCTTGATTGAGAGTGCAAGAAAAATGAAGAAATCCAGTAGTTCACTGTGTGTCCGTATAACGTTTCAACTGTCATCAATACTGATTCTCAGACCTGACTTTCAAGAGCATTTCTGTTAGAGGGAAAGAGAGAGCAATCATTGAGCTCACGGTTACGTTTCTGCACTGCATCTCGCTTATTATCATTAATGTTCGTTTTTGATGGATAGAGCGGTCAGTTTTCCGGTCTATTGCAGTTTTCATTGTCCCGTTCCCCCACAATACTGTTGTGGTTGTAGTTTCTCGCACATTGCAAGCAAATTCTGGATGGTCTTTTGGCTTCAACCTTTAGGAGTCTTCCATACGTGTCCCTTGTGTTGCTGTATATTCTAATCTTAACTGACTCACAGAAGAGACAATGCACTTTATTCCATTTCACAGTGTTTCAGCTCATTCATTAAAACTGACTTGTCTTTACGTTATCCTGGCTAAAAAAGTATTCAGGCGCGAGTGACTGTTAGTTAATCCCAAAACACCAAGTTGTCTAGTGTGAACTTGTTTTTCTTGAAATCTTTAATATCGACAGTTAAACTCCCTGGGTGCTAAAACCATTGCTTTTAAACAGGTGCATTCAAGTTTGTATGTCAAGTTGCTGATCAGTTGCATTAATAATGTATTCTACTCGATTGTTCCAGCCCTTGTGACATTTGTGGCATTCACTATTGTGGGCACCCACAATTCTTTATCTATTGTTAGGATGTTCTAACCTTCAGATTTGTATAAAGGGGGCTGGTTTTCACAATAATAGTAATATTAATTACTAGTGAGTGGTGGGGGATTTTGATTTATTACATGAGTTGAAAATCATTCACAATTGATTGTAACTGTTGCATTCCCATGGACATTTTAGCCAACCTTTTTCGAACAGAGGCACCATAATCGAGTTTCACTTCTGTTAGAACGCGTCAGCAATGCGTATCCTTGTCACGGTTGGGACTAGAACTCCGGCCAAGCTTTCATGAGACAACCATGATGACCATTGTGCCAATGACCTCACGTTAGGCACGACTGGCTCATCATTTGTAGACGCTCGGTCTTATTTAGTCAACGGGGCAGTGGTCAACACGGTTGCCTCATAAAAACGTGGTTGTAGTTCTGGTCCCAAGCGTGGCAAGGGTATGTACTGCTGACGAGCACTAACAAGGGTGAAGCTCGAGTCTAGTGCTTCTTTTTAAAGACTGACTGACCGACTGAACAGTCTATGGGGAGTGCAATAGCCGCGATCATATGTGGGTGATGTTCAATTTATATAAACGATGATTACATTTATTTCTAAACGACTGTCGTGTTCATAGAGGACTAAACTTCGTTAACTCTCTTCGTCCTCACGTGACCCTTTCTTCTATGATTTGAATGAGACTACGTATCGGTGAGCAGTGTTCTTCGGATGAACGTGCACGTTCTTAGTGAGTTTTATGGAAACAGACCGCAAGTAGATAGTGGATCTGAAATTCATTTGTCAAGCATCCACTATTCTCAGCAAGGCTTTCCCACTCCATTAACTTGATTTGGGGACGAAGTTCTCAAAACCACTGTAGCAGATTGCCACGTTAGCAGACTTTACTAGTTAGAGTACATTGTTGCGATCGCTTTCCACGTGGTAATCCACTGGAAGTGGAATGCATTGTTCGCCATCGGATAATTGGCCGAACCGAAATGTGTTTCTGCCCACAAATCTCGAATCACTGTTCACGCTTTGCTGATTATTTTTTCTTGCACTACCTGTTGCAGATGGTTCACTGTGTTTAGTTTAGAAGTGACAAAACTTGTGAACATTACATCGGTTGTATGGACATGATTTCTCCTATGACCGGTTTCAGGCGATAGTTAATGGTGGGATAACACTTTACATTCTGTTGACTGGAATTCTGTTTCAAATCTCCCTCTGAATATCTCATTCCGAGTGATTCAAACAAAATTTTGCAAATGTGCTATGAAAGCCATCTACAACATTGAAAGAAAAACTAGTCCAGATGTCGAGAGATTGATTAACCTCTGTAATGCTACACTACCTGGGATGAGGATTTGTTATAAGTCTCTACTCGAAGAATGAATTATGCAGTACTTCTTGTGTGCGACAATTCCCGAACTGAATATGTCTATCACCGTCATCTTAAAAATTCCACCAAAAGATTGGCTGTATAACGCTACTGTGCTCGCAGCGCTTCTCTGTGGTTGCACGACTTGACTGTTCCGCCTCGACGGTGTCAACCGGCTACCTGTTATCGAAAATCGTCGTCTGTGGAGAATTGCCTATGAGCACCTGACAAACCGCGCTTTTTATGTACACTCCGATGTGACTGTAGAAAACAGCAGAGTGGGTAACCCTTGAATTAATCCCAAGGAAGTTAGCATCAAGTTTGAGCTCTGTTGATCCTATCTCGCTTTTAAGTTAGTGTCTGAACTGTATCGCGTGTCACTAGGTGGAGTCACCAAAGCACATGATTACAAGTCTAGCTCAATAGCAGAAATGCCTTTATGATTGTGTTCTTTCGGCACTTACGAAAATATTAAAACAAACAAGGACAAGAAATATTGTTTTGTAACCCATGTTGTTATGATTGCATACTTTGTCGATTGACGTTTAGGTGTTTTGGTTGTGGACTTGGTCTGTAGATTTGAGTTTCCCACTGACTAAAGTTCATCGACAGTGATTTTCTTCATCTAAGAAGAAATTTTTATTCTGACCTTCGTGATTGTGAGTGAGAGTGCTGACCAAAGCATCGTTAACTTCACAATAGGCGTAACTAGATTCTCATGTTCTCTTCTAACTAGTGTCCAGTTCATTTAGTCATTTCGATGACGCAACAACGCGGATCATGTCCATTTCAACCGATTTGCCTTCAGTTAGGGTATCTCAGCCGGGCTAAAACAGTTGACCACTATTGAGTCGACTGAGTAATTTTCGTTTTCAATTTATATTTTGAGACTTTGATTGCTACAGATTGAATACCGCTGACACTTGACTGCGACTTTCACGTTTAGAGAGAAGTTTCATCCAGCCCAGTTCGAAAAGATACACTAGACCCGACCTTCATTTTTATTGGAGCTTATCATTGGTGCATGTCCTCCGGACTGGATTGTATGCTTAGAACTTCATGACTGAGAGGCGAACTTGTTGAGTGCTTAGGTTTAACGGTTCTGTCGTTTTATTACGGTTTTCACGTTGGACGCATAATCACAAGGACAGGAGCGCGGATTCTTGCCTAAACGAGGATGTATACTACTGGTCAGCCCTAGTGAGTGCGAAACTGGAGCTGGGTGCAAAAATTTCGGAGTGAGCGAATCAAAACAGTTTTAGACTATGAATAAATATGTTGTTCAAGTTGTGCGTACTGTTTCCTGTCTTTCTATCTCCGTTAACTCATTACTTCTCAGCTGTGACTTTTTCATGGTCTTAAGTTGGTATTCAGTCTGTTCTCAGACTTGTTTCTAACAACAATATTACTACTGCTCCGTTTGAGCGTCTTCTGAAGTGATAGAAGTGATGAGCAAGAGGCAACCAATGGCTGGAGTGTACCTGTTGCTAAGGTAGTTGTAGATGGATCCTTCTTTCTACCGAAATGAATTTCAACCGCAAGTTAGAGCACTCCGAACACGATACTGTAAACCGTACAAGCCAGTCAGTATTGCATTGAATCACAGTACAACGATTTAAAGTCCTAGTCGTAGTTTTGGTATTTTTGTCTAATGAGCTGTTTGTGTAAACCAAATTTCTTTGCAGTGTACAGCGTTTATTCTCGCTAGTTCTCGTTTACGCCTTTTGCTTTTTTAGTTTTTTTTCTAATGCTAACTCTCTGAGTGTGTTCCTTGACGTGACAGAAATACTCACTTTTTTGTAATATTTAAGGGTTTGGATGCTACCTATGTTGAGTCTCGGTCAGCACTTAACTGACACATTTCGACCGTGTCGTTGTAGAGTCGTTGTAGAGCAAATCGACTCAGGAAAATCCAACTTGCTTTCTGCTCTGTGCCCTACATACACACGTTCATTAGACCTCAGCACTCGTCAT
The DNA here is from genome assembly GCA_013368495.1 of Paragonimus heterotremus. Lineage (NCBI taxonomy): Eukaryota > Metazoa > Platyhelminthes > Trematoda > Plagiorchiida > Troglotrematidae > Paragonimus > Paragonimus heterotremus. The sequence continues at coordinate 63,313 of LUCH01001284.1, read as the reverse complement.
GATCGGTGTGGCTCGCTACTCCCTCTCATATGAGGTTCGTCACACCACGGTCATCACTCTTACGGACGCAGACCACCGTCGACAGTCTTATACTCGACGACTTCGGAAGTACGCAACTCCCTCAGCTACACTACCACATTCACCAGTCTATACACTGAACTCTGCAGTCCACACTATTCACATATTGGGTTAGTATGACTCTAGTCTGGCGCAGTAAAGTAAGGGGGGACCTTGTGGTCTTAGGTCTTTTGTATATGTACTCATGACATTCGGAGTGTCATAAAAAAATCACAATGGGGTGACCTACACGTCGATACCTCTGGTTACATGATAGAAGTTTGCTTTTTGCCACCTCTCCGGTGGGGGAGGCTTGTTTAGTGACCAGCGATCGTGTGGCTTCTCTAAGGATCTCGGCTGCAACCGTGCTTTCTTGATTGTCTGTTCTGTACACATTATTCTGTATACGTCTGCTATGAAAGGTGTAGGTATCCTCTTGACTGGATAGATAATTGACACTTTCGTCGAAGAAACGATTGATTCACTGTTAGTTAGTTTGTCATTCGCATATATTTGATACGCTGCTATATATATATATATATATATATATATATATATATATATATATATATATATATATATATATATATATATATATATATATATATATATATATATAATTGTTTTCATTATCTTTTGACTTTAAGTAACCTTTCCGCCAATAGTTTATCAAACAGCTCACCGTTACGGTTTTTTAACCACTTTAATCGTACACATCTTGTCCAAACCTATACAGGTTTCAACGGCCCCAATTGTGAACACGAAACCAACGAATGCGCCCATTTTCCGTGTGCAAATGGAGCACAATGTGAAGATTTGATCGGTCGTTATCTATGCCATTGTCTGCCAGGTTGGTCCGGGCCACATTGCACTGTACGAGTTCCAACTTGCAACGACTCACCATGTCTGAATGGAGGTTTGTGTGAAAACCGGACTGAGTTGAATTCGTTCCAATCGGAGGAGACGGAACAAGACTTTTATTGCCGTTGCCCCAAAGGTGAGTGATGTTTTACCCCAGCTTTTGCTGGTTTGCTGATAAACCAGAACCCTTTAATCTGTTCCTTTCAAATTTATATATAACCTTGTTGTAAGACTATCGAATGTTCGTTTTCAGGTTCTCTCATTTAGATAAGTTTGGTACACTCGAGTATTTTTATGGAATTGGTGTTTTAAGGAGTTATTCTGGTTAATTATTTTTATAGGGGGCATTCGTTGTGAATATTTTGTTAACAGATTATGACTTCCATTAATTTTCTGTCTGACTCTATGTCCGTTTAAATTATTATTACGGTCTCACATCGTTGGAGCTTTCAGGTTTATTTTGGTACAGTATTTCTGTTTATCCATTACCCAACTAGCGGCATGCATCACAAAGTTTGCCTGTACACGCCATAGATGACGCAGTTTGGCAAAAGGCAACTCGTGCCTTTGCAATCCTTGCTGGTATCTCATCAGCAATATTACAGGCTGACGAGACGGTGCTACCCAAGTATGTGAAACTGTTCACAGTCTCAAGCGGATTACCTGCAATAAACAAAGTAGGAGTGGAGATGCCCCAGTCTTGAAACAACATTTTGCACTTTGAAGGTGCAAATCACATTCCATACAAACCAGCTCGGTCGCTCAACCTGTCCATCATGGTCTGCATGTTTTCAGCAGAGGGACTAAGTAAAACAATGTCGTCCGCATACTCCAGATCGGTCAATCTAGCGCCAGGAAGAAGCTCAACCCCAAGCCCACTGTAATCTCGAAGTGCACCCTCCAGAATGTCATCCATGACAAGATTGAACAGGAAGGGGGAAATCGGACACCCGTGACGGACACCACTAGAAGTGTTGAACGCCCGAGACAGTTATCCATAAACTCTCACCCTGCTTGCGCATTGGTTATACAGTGATCTCAACAGATCCATGTATTTCCCCGGTACTCCCTTGCGTAAAAGACAGTTCCAGATAACTTTAAGAGCAACTGAATCGAAAGCAGTCATTAGGTCCAGAAAGATCACGACTGTCGGTTGCCAATAAGAGTGCCGATGTTCCAAGATCCGTCGCAAGGTAAAAATGTGATCAACGCACCCTCGACCTGATCGGAATCCTGCTCGTTCTTCACGTATCTGAGTTTCTCTGGGCTTAGTGAGGCGACGTAAATATGCCTGTATGTAACATTGTCCTCTGCCTGGCTCACTTTTTGTATCTCTTTAACAAAGTAAAATACGGTTTTTGAACAGTGTGACCTTTGAAAATAACACTTAGTCACAACTTTCTCAATTCGTGGTGAATATTCTTACCCTATATCGCCGTTTTCTGTCAATGGGACGCATTAGCACAGCGTAACGACATATGTGTTTATTCAGTCATTCTTCGTTTCCACGTGGCAACTCACGTTAATCAAAACTCTCGTTCTCGGTTAGGTGTGGAACAGTTAAGAATACGCCAAGATTTATTTGGTAGCACAAACAACACTACTCCATTGAAGCGAATTTTGGAAAGACAGCATGCGTAAGTCGGTTAGATCGGATTACGTTACGTTCTGGGATGTCATAATGTTCATTAACCGCCCCACCCAAACAGACACTCGTTGACTGGCTTCGTCCTTGCTTGTACTCATCAAATAAAAATAATCCGAATGGGAGGTCAAACTGGCAACCCTTTGCTTTGTGAGTCGGTGCTAATGTCCAACAAGCCACTAGTTCAGTAGGAATAATGACTTCTTGTCGCAATGTTGACGGCTCGTTCTTCAATTCAGGGCAAACAAGGATCAAACCAGTTATGTGATATCGGTCTGAGGGTGAGCACCATTAAATATTATAATTACTACTTCAAGCTCTTGTAACTGATCGTAGCTAGTGCAAACTAGAAGCCCTGGATGGGCTGTGTGTGTGTGTGTGTGAACAAGTTGTGTCAGTTCTTTTGACCTGCTCGTTTTACCGGTACGCAATTCTCATCGCCACAGGCCAGATAAATAAAAACCAGTTCACTAAGTTGTGCAGTTGTCAAATTGCCGACACGCTGTTCACTTACATTCTAGGAGTGTGATCTGGTTCCAGCATGATAATTCGTCCATACCAAATCGTGCGTGGCTACTGTCCGACAAACTGAACTGAGAAAAGTGTGATCCAACATAACTCAACGTAAGAAAAGTCGAAGGAATAGATAGTCAGACAGAACGAACTAGTCACCTCACGGCCTGCAAATCCGACATGTCTTCAGTGAAATGAAACTATCGATTCCAAACCGTCATCAGTCATTTACATGTTCAGCCTGGATAGGTAATTTCGATCAACCATCTGATAATTCGTAAATCTGTTTCGTTCCTGAATGCAACTCTGTATTATTAAGCGGTTGGTGAAAAAATTATCGTGATAGCACAATCCGTTAGTGAAATGTTTTTTACTTCGTCTATCTACACTTAACGATCCACTGCCTGTTCCCAGTCCAGCGTTGTCTCTCCAGAGCTAAAGCGTGTTTGTGAACCGAACTACTAGACTAGAAATGCGCATACGCAATCCTGCCGCACCCATAGCCAGCTAATCGGGTTGTGGTTTCAGTGGTGTGTTGTGCCCGTTCGCTCACTCGACTCGAACAGCAGGCTTGTTCATTGGTCTGTGCTCCGGTGTGAGTAGAAAAAATTTCAAATACTCAAACGTGTCACACACGCCCGAGTTATGAATGCTAATTAGGTTAAATCCATTAGTTCGGACTCCGGATTTTGGCGTCGCATCCATATGTCTGGGATGTATTTATCGGCAGTGGAGGTTGTCCGCACACCATATGCCTCCGCATTAAGGTATGGAGGTGGTTTCGAATCTATAGTGCCAATCACGGATTTTATGAGTGGACTGACTAGCTGATCGCGTCACGCTAACGAATGCAGCTCAGTTTTGTTTGGCCTTGTAGGTGGAAGTCTTATTTGAAGGCGTTTGTCCCACTGAGTGTTGCTTTCTCGCTCAGTTCATTTGAGCGTTCTGTCTCTCACGCAACTGGTTTGGCAAACGTGAAGTTGGAGAAAGGCAGTCAGATTTACGGAGACCTTGAATGCTACGAGGTCGTACCGGGCCTTCACGTATGTGGTTCATTCGACAATCTGAGTTTTACTTATTTGGAGCGACTTCTGTGGGAGACCGATTAAGAGATGTTTCGAACTGTCAAGACGGCGCTCAGTACTTCATCTGCCCTGATGTCTCCTCCACGATAAGTGTTACTTTCGTGCAATTGACCGAACAGTACCTCATTCACCTTAGGCTGGCGTCAATTTCATATGGGCCACCTGTTGAACACGCCTCAAAACGACCTCTCTTGTAAATAGGCGGTAGTGTTTGCAAAACTCATCTGTTAGACGACAATATCGACATCCATCGACTTTACTTTCAGGTCAGTTATGAAGATTACTGGAACTCGGGTTTGGGAACTCCTCGTTCTATTTATCTACAATGGTGATTCGTTTAGTTTGCGTGCACTCATTCAGGCCGACATCACCGATCGATTTCACCCGCTCCTGTTTGCTGACATGTTGATCCAACAGGACTTGATTGGTGCACTGACATAGCCTATACTCCAAATTCAGGCTGTTCTGGTGTGTTCCACGGAGCGCGGGAGATAGGAACTTTTGCGACTGTCAGTTATACCGATTCGGATTCCGGTCTCTCATGAACGTTTTTCAGTCAGATTCGGACGGTGCTCTATTTTACAAGCATGTTTTGTTCGTTAGTCGAGGGATTAGTTAACTAGTAACCTGAGCAATTTTTTGGTCGTTTGCGAGGAAAAGGGAGTGTTTTGGGAGCAATGTGTATTACCTCTTACCCACTTGCACCTCTGGTTTTTTGGCTGAGGTTGTGTTGCAGTTAAACGTTGTGTGCTCCATCCCAAATGTGTGGATGCCAGCGGACTAGTGTTTTATTCTGATTCTATGGACTATTTCGATTTCGGATAGTTGTGAACAAAACTATTTCGATTCAAATGACAACTCGTCTTACCAAGACGTTCAAACACACATGTGCCTGTCTAGATGGCTGCGTAGTGACTTTATGTAACCGTTAGTGTTTCGTCTGAAACGGCCCATTCCAAGAACATTGTCTACCGGATAGTGGCAGGGTTCACTGCCATTTTTGCGAGCAAACAGTTTGCTCAAAACGTAGCGTCCGTGAATCTATACGTTCTTATTTCCGTCGTACAGATATTGTTCACGCTTCGGTGTTTTCCAATCGGGCATCTTGGCGTAGCGTTTTACTATCACCTAACACGTGACATGTCATGCACTACAGGCTACTTACCCGTAGCCATAGTTGCGATTAGTGAAATGGATTATCGTTTAATTGACCAGATGTGCACGTGTATCATATATGATTATTATGTCTGCTATCCGGATATGAATCTGCAAACTGACTGATAAAGCTTCCGTGTTTTTCTATGCGACAGTCAGCTACCACTTACTAGGAACATCAACTATTGTCCCCCGTTATCCGCGAAGTTGACTGGGCTGCCTACAATCCTTGGCTGTACTCTGTGACAACGGATAATTACAAGGTTTATGTACTGGCTAACGTGATAACCACCAAGCAAAGTGTGGCTGAAAAATGACTATCTGAGCTACTCAAGTAGAAGGATACCGTTTACCTCTCAGATGTCGCACGTTGTGGCGTCTTCAATGACTGGCTGTAATTTCTCGGGCACGTTTTTTATTGTTTATCAGGAGTATTAAGCAGAATATGATGGAATTATCAGATGAGCATACGAAGACCAACCAGCTTTTACGCACGACATTGGTAGCTAAGTTATTCCCTTGCACTAAGATCGCACACAATCCAGTGATAGAGATAGCTACCGACCGTGGTTAACTCATGCACAAATTTAACTATTTTGAAAATGATGTCAGTGTCGTTGGTTTGCGTCTCTCAGCGGTTCACCGTTTGTTCATAACACACATGTGGGACACATCCGTTTCCGTATGACACTTGCTTTGAGTTTGTGTGATGTGCAAGTTCTGTTAATCACACTATTTGTGCGTCTTGACAACTTTTTATGCCTCACATCTTGGTGAACAGGTTTTACTGTTGCATTTACATATTCATGGATAACTGAATAAAGTGTACGTTTAAGACAAAAAGAAGCCTAGCACGTTACCTAACTAAAAGAGCGTACAAAATCTGTCCAAGTGGCGTGCTGGGCGACGAGATTTCATTGATAGAGAGCACTCCCCGTCTTCGTTAGAGCTATGATTAGAACTCCCACAGTACTCAAAATGCAAGAAGCACGAAAAGCTCTGTTGTTTATCAACTTGTTATTTAAAAGTGACAGCGGTAAAGAATGATTGACTATCAGATTCACTCAGATCGTCAGCACTACATATACGACTGCTGAGCTCTCTGGACTTTAATTCTGTCTTCATGTCTTAGACAGACTAACAGCACTCCACTGTGGCCACTGTTCATCACGTAGAGACAGCTGGCTTGAGGTTGGAACCGATAACGTTCGTGTAAATAGCCGAAAACCCTCCCGTAAACTACTAGCCATTTTGATTATCCCTACACTTTGAGTGCTATCGCCGGGTGACCAGAACGATTGTCATCGAGAGTACGCAAATATTAGCCCAGTCGAGGAGCGTAAAAGTTAGACCAACAGACATGGAAATGTGTCAACTGTAAAACCCGGAACTAGGACCAAATGACGGGTCTTCTACATAGTTAATCATTCAGGTTGCATATATGTTCGGTTTTGTCATTTTTCACATCGCTCTTAATCATTGTCTGGCCGTTTTCAGTCCTACTATGACCTTCTAATCCAACTGGCTTAGGAACACCATCAGATACGTTCTCTACTTATTTTTTCAAAGTATTTCGCAGTAAATATAAGCCCGGTTCACATATGCTGTTAGAATAGCTTAACTCTATCATACGAACAGCTAAACTTGCAGCTGACTATAAGAAAAAATTACCTGTTGATCAAGAAAAGTTGCGCTTGACTGTACGTTCCGTTCTTCTGCCTTTGCTTCTGCTTCCGCTTGTTATCAACTAAGACTCAGAAACTCAGGTAACCCAAATATCAGTGCTAACATCTTCATAATTCAGGCCACGATTTCGTTTGTTACGTCAGCATAAATGCAGAATGCATAGTGGGAGTAAACGCTGTACCGATTCTCTTCAGCTTTTTGTCTCCAGTTCTGTGGTGACTCAACAGTTTTCCTTTTGCCCTTCTTTGGGAAACTCACGATTCAGTATCCCGATTTACCTACACATCACAGCAGTGCAGAGAATGGCATAAAATATGCATGCTCAGTGTTGTCAAGTGATTACCTATGAATGTAGTAAGCTGTGATCGGCCAGATCGTTGTGTATGTCACCCACATAAAAGAGATGTTTTTTTGCCAGGAGCGATATGTTGGAGAACGACACTTTGTGAACAGAATGTTCGTCTGCGATAAGAAAAGTTAGCAACACGAGTATCGGCTTTCTGTCGTCTTTCCGGGATGAAGGGGAATTTTTTTATACCAATTTTAATTACACCGTTCAGTTATACGATAGCACAGTTTCTGGTAAATCAATTGAGAATAACACAATGTTACGAGCAAGTTGTAGTACTCTAGGCTTCAACCACCTCGGATGGCCTTCCTCAAGAGTGTTCTAATCGAAATCACACTCCTGAGGAACGTCACCCGAGATGATTGAAACGCAGAGTATTACAATTTGCCTGTAGCGTTGTGTTATTCTCAATCGATTTACCAATAACATGCTAAACACGACAGCCAAACTGTTTGACTTCATTCGTACTAAAGTTGGTGCAGATATCTTATCATAGCGCGGTTCCCTTTTTCATCACCTCATTATTCCTACTGGAACGGACAATTTTCACGTTATCTCGTCTCATCGCTCTATATCACACTCAATCATTATCCGTCATTTGTTGTGGCACAAATACCTCCCTTGTTGTGAAGTCGCGTATGGATCGGAGGAAAGGAGATCGTTGGATGATTTTCTCACTGGGTACCGCTATGGCCTCTGAGTAGTCAGTGCTTCTGAACAATATACCCGTTGGATCCACCTTGCCATGATACCAACTCTAGCTATCCTACTATAGCGTATAATTATTTTACAAAGGCTATTACAGACAATTAATACTTCAGCGTTCTGTTGATATAACTCATTCATGACATCCCGTAAAAGTAAATATTTGACCTGCCTTACGATTTTGCAAGGTGGCATGGGTCAACCGAAATCTCAGTGAAATATGCCAACTGGTGACCTTATAAAAGTTCCAGTTGCTCCGATTCCGAGGTAATTCTTATTCCTGCTTTGTCCTGCGAATTAATTGGAGGCTCTCAAACTGTTGACTTTGTACTTAGCTTCTGCGCATCAGATATGGTGGAGCAAACTGAGTGTAATTTGGCAGATACCCAGATTGAAACGGAGAAAAGTGTCAGTGAATCATATATGGCTAAAAGTCCCTAAAGTAGTCATCAGAAACGCGGTGTAGCGAACAGCCTCGTTTTCTCTTATTCATCATGGTGGAACAGTGTTGTCAAAATGAAACGCACAAAACAAGTAGCACAACGTGCACAATGAGAACTGGTGATCTATATTTACTCGAAGTGGTTTTACGTCATCGGTTGACGTAATTCGGACACATTTAATTCGTGCCTATCCAACAGGTGTCAGTTATCACACCGTGTGGATACACTTGGAGAAAAATAGCATCGAGTTTGACATGCTTTAGCTCTATCCGATTCTCTGTCGGGGGTTTAAAGGCTATTGAATGTCGTCAATTAGAACTATTAAGGGATATAGTCGTAAGCGGTAATCAATGGCTGGCGTAGTATTGTATTCTAGGAATGCTGATAACCATGAGTCCTAGTTACTAGACCCTTTTGAGGTCTTACGATCTTGAAAACTTCAAGAACATCAAAAGTTCTGGTTAGTTTCTTCAAAGGTTTTACTTCTGTCAGCTAGACAATTAGTCGGCAATGCTGGTACTCATTTTAATGGATTAATTCCGGTTCCCAGTCGAAACAAAAACAAATACTTTTGAGGTTCCTCAATTCTTACTTTTAAATCGACGCTCTACGATTGGTTCCGCCCTTGTTTGGACTCATCAGTTGGAGGTAATTTGAATGAAGGATCGAAACGACAACTGTTCGTGTTACGATCCCACGGCTCTCAACTACCCAATCACCAGTACTGCTTATAATAGGGGAAATTGTATGTACTTGAGTTTGATCTCCCATTCAGACGATCTCTGCTTGATGCGTCAAAACAAAGACGAAATGGGTCGTAGAGTGTCGGTTTTAAAGTGAGTACCGAGAAACCCCATAAACACTATTTCGAATCGTTACGGTAGTAACCAATGCAAACTAGCAATTCAAGGTAAACTGTATCAGTCTGCACTGACGGGGCGAAAAACAGGGTTTGGCTCGAAATTAAACGCTGTTAGGTAGTCTTTATAAGAAAATATAAGAATCGGCTGAAATTGCTTCCTTTTTGTCAAACGGAATGTCATAAAGTTGTCGTATGGGAATAGTTGTGGAAACGACCATTATTTTATAAATAACTCAAACAAACCTGATGTCATCCGATTGAAAATATCCCGAGTAATCATCAAGACCACACATCAGCCAACAAGCTCGCTTTGGGTTACCCATCTTCAGGCCAAATGCATAACGTTCATATGAAACGGTGCTGTCAGAGCCGAATGACGACAACAGGTAACATTCAAATGAGATCAATCACATCATAGACACAAATGAAGAAAACGCCTTTGCATAATTAGATTACAGTTATGACGCAGGTGGAACCGTGCACTCTGATAATTCATGACAATCGACCACAACAATCGCAAGACGTTTCTGTGTTCTCAGAAGTTGAACGTTCGGTCGATCGGATTAAAAGACATTGGTCGAATCGACCAGTTTTTCCACACTGGCGCTGGTAATCTTCATAGTAAGTTCACTATTACCAGCATTGACCGACTGGACACAAAAGCCTCACTCACACATCTCGTTCTTCAAGTTTAGACTGGATACGGGGTGTGTGGGTGGAACCATAAGTGGTGCAGTGCAAGCCACTTGTGACGTGTGATGCGCAGGCGTTCTTTGGCTTTGGTCACTGTGATAGGCTCATCTGAAACGAATACCACCAACAAAGTTCACTATTCTTCCAAGCTGGATGATGTTGATGGATATATTTCCGGGTAATTATCTGGTTGTGTGGTCCACTTAATTACTTCCACAGAATCAAATAAATGAGGATACACAGAAAGAGACAGGAGAAGCCGACACTTTATCTTTTAATGGTCGACGCGACTACAGAACACAATTGCAACAAACCCATTATTTGACAGCATTGTAAACTTTTTGTTGGAAATCGTATTAAATCTTCTGATGTTTGTTTTAGCAAGGTCATCACTGTTAAATGATAACGATATATATATCGTTTTTCCGCTAGAGATACCCTGTCGTTTCAGCGACGTCATTGTCATCTCTTGAACTCACTGTCACGTCACCTCCACATACCAACCCATTTTTACAAGTTATCAAGGAAGAAGTTTGGTCGTTAAAACTGGTCGAATTATACGTGGGCTGTTCACATCTTGAATGTTTTCTCGGTAGCTAGAGACGTGCTTGAGTTCGTTAAACAATTGATAGTTTGTATCTGATGAATCAACTACTTGTTCGTCTTTGTTTCACATAACCTTCCTGTCTAGAAATGTTGATCTCACCATCACCATCGTCTTCTTTCTCCATCAGGCTTCACGGGTACCTTATGCGAACAGAAGTGGACACAGATCTGCTCAAACGTAACCTGTGTAAATGGCGGTGTATGCATTGATCACGGCGATGGCTGGCACTGTCAGTGTCCTATGAGCCACATTGGTTTATATTGCGAACAACCCCGCCAGTCTACATTGTCAAATCAAGTCACTGCATCCAACGAAAAAGTACTTGACCAGCAGGTATTTCGTTAATGTATGCGGTTTATCACTGATGGTTGATACTATCTGGGTATTGGTAATTTGATTGTGCTCGAAGTAGCAAGATGAGACATCATCGTGATGTTCGTGTCTCATTCAGGAGCAGAGTGTGAAACGCGACGGTACGCTCAATGCTGCTTTAAAGTGACTAATCCTAGCCACTTCATGTCTGTTAGTTATCGGTTTTTTGAGAGCTACCCACAGAGTGTTACATACCTACGATGGAAGCACCACATGAGTACTGATAAGTATTGACAATGTGTGATAGTGATAGATAGTTTTCCTTTTGATTAAATGGCTTCAGTTTATTCACTAATACGTTCTCCCATCAGGTGGGGTTTTGAGTCTCACCGGAAGGTACAGTGGCTCGGGTCGCCGCTCATTGCGACAATGACGTGGAATAAGCTAGAAAAGGAACGGGTTACTAAACTATGAAATATTGATAAAAGAAATTTAGACGGGAAATGTAGAAATGGTATAACTGCAGGTAATCCATTGATTGGAGGAAACTGATATCTCGGATAGCGTTTCTAACAAGTAGTTTAAGTGGTCACAAAGACCCCCAAGTGGGAAGGTAACTCCTACCCTGTTTACTCGACAGAATAGACATGATCTTCATATTTCGGGACTATCTTGTTACCTGACCACCACGCGGTTTTATGCAACTGTGTGTGGTCTCGGTATATAATGCCCGGTACGGTAAACACTAAGCTGGCATACAGAATACCCGATTCAAACATTATGGGCCGTACAGCGTGATTTGTTAACCAGTTGATCACGCATCCCGAGCGTTCCGGAATGTTCGCCGTCGAACGGCCGTATTACCCACACGGCCAGTCCACTTAATGTCAGCTAATTGGTGAAGACAACAAGGGTCAAACACAGCAAGTCTGTTGACATCACCGTTTGGAACGGATCACATTTCCGAACCGTAGAGTAAAATATAACGTACACAGCCGTTATATACCCTTCATTTCAGCGACAATCAGACGTCTTTTCGACGTTACAGATGACGTAGGTTGGTAAAAGCAACTGGTGTCTTCGCTATCCTCTCTGGTATCCAGTGAGCAATATTACAGGCTGGCGAAATGGTGTGTGAAAGTATTCACACAGTACCCACTATGTCAAGTGGATCGCCTGCAATAAAGAAGATAAAAATGCTCCAGTCTTGAAGCGGTACTTTAAAGGTGCAAGGCGCATTTAATACACACCATTCCGAACGTTCACCTTGTTCAGCATGGTTCGCATGTCTTCGACTGAGGGGCTACGTAAGGCAATGTCACTGGCACGCTCTATGTCGATCAACCTGGCGCCAGAAAGAAACTCAACACGTCAGCGTGCCCAACGCCTACCGTACCGCCTCCTAACTGTACCGTTGGAGTTCCTCCAGACAAACCGTACAGTGGGTAGCCTGTGATTCAGTCTAGGTCGTTTTATACGGCTTATCGACTGGGGTCCAAAAGACGAAGTCGAAACTGGCAACCGTAAATGTTGTCATGCTTATTATGATGACCTTCTATAGCCTATATTATGCGCAATTGTTCAAAAACATTTTATAAAAATGCCACCAACTTTGTGCCTAATCGCGTGCGCTGTAAAGCCGTCGAAAATGTTTTCCTTCCCTCTTTTCTTATCACTGTCTTATTCTATGTTTTTCTGTATCCGACTACTCGAATTTATTTTCTGTGTTTCGGGGTTATGAGTTGCCGCTGAATCTGTCATAAAAGATATGCAGATTGCTAATTATGTTAATACTTATAACAGTAGCAGCAACAATACATTTTTGCTCATTCATTCTTCAGTCAGGCCCGGTGGGCTGTACCAATATCACCTGTTTGAATGGCGGTTGGTGTGACGCGGACCTATGTCACTGTTCTGAAGGGTACCATGGTAATCGTTGCGAGTTAATCGTGGACCCCTGTGCCCACCAACCTTGTCTACATGGAGGTGTTTGTGAACATGATCAAACGATGAATGGATCGTCCTACATTTGTCACTGTTCTCCGGGTTTTGAAGGTAAGGTAGTGTGTATGGAAGTACACTTTTGTGAATTAATGTGGTATGTATCAATGTCCTATAAGCTTTGGATATAATTTATCATGACCTACGTAATTTCAGTGAACTGCGTGTTCATCTTCTCCATCAACAGTAATTTCTTTATTCGTAACATATGTTTGTGTTCCTCAGTAGAGAGGCTTGTAATAGTATTGATTACTAAAGCTATGCACTGTTCTCAGCGTTGCTCATTTTACTTTGTGGCAAATTGATTAGAAATATGCTAATCACATGGCAGTTTTCTGGTTATATAGTGTTTATCTGGCTGCCAAACAGGACAAACAACATATAACCATATAACAGATGGCGTACACTTTTCTGTGGGCGTGTGCTGTACAAAATTACAAAAAATATATTGATGGCGATGAAAAGTTCAGCAGAAGTTGAAACTGAGACTACAAGATTTAGAAGTATTCGTCGCTCAGTTGAGTATAGGAAAAGGAGAACGGAAGCTCAAGAGACAAGTATCGACTAGTGATAAAGAAGCTGTAGTTAACCATTTCAGATAATCTGATAGAGTGAACTGAACTCTCCTCCTAAGTGAATTTCCTTTCAACTACCATTTTTGTGGGAAACGATGCAAGTTCTACGGAGAATTAACAAATCTCTCCTCTAGCATGGATTTGTATAGAAATCGATCCAAGTTGGAAATGACAGAAGAGGAGTTAAGACCTGATGCATACCAACACATGGTTACACCGGGATGTAGAAATACATTTAGAGGGGTTTCATTTGACAGCTAGTTTGCGTTGAACAAAAACTTGGATGAAATTGCATCGCACACTACACAGCGAAAACTAATGACATGTCCATTGAAAGTTCAACTACAAAGTGGCGGGCATTTTAAAGCCCGATTAAACACACAATTTAATAGCAATTTTGGTAGTAAACACACATGCAAAGATAAATGTATTACTAGAGTGGATTGGAAACAGGTACAAGCCACTAGATCTGAAAAAGTTGCTCTCACCTTGATTGAACACTTACACCATCTAGAACGCAATTCAGGTTCAGCTCTAAGTAAATTTTAAAACCATACTTTAATTAACGCTTTAAAACAAATTAAGAAAATTATTTTTATAGAAATAAATAAATACCTATCTTTTTATTGATGGTATTGATTGGTATACAAAAAGGTATCATTGGGAGTTGACTTCCCTATGCTAGTTGTTTCACACAACGCATTAAGAGAGATTTGCCATTTGATTGTTAACCAATTTAGTGGTTGCATTCTTAATGAATCAACCTTAAGGTCAGAGTTCGCTGTTCACTTGAAGCATTACTGAGTAGTTTAAGTCTTCACTGTGGATTACCCTTTTTATTCCGCACAGCAACCGAATGATTATCTTTTCTGCGTGTACGCAGTCGGGCAATGCCCCAAACTTGTATGTCAGACAAATTAAAACTGGTCAAGCAAGACAACTTTTTCCTGTAACAAATCTGAACAGAGAAGTAAGAAACAATTTTATGAATAGTATATCTCTTGAGTACATTTCGGTACATCTCATCACGTACATACTGCAATCTGCTGGTTTATATAGCACAGTTCAGGGGATATTGTAAAGCTAAACAACAAAATCAACAAACACACACACACATACACACACACACGCATACTCACACACATCAATGCACCTCAGTTACCAAGGCAATCTGGTACTGATGAACGAGTCTTTCCTTACGCAGAGTGGAGGCTTCCATTTGTTAATTGCTACCATCTCCGCAAATCGGTGAAACCTCCGATTTTTTTGGTACGTAGCTTATCCAAAAGATATTCTCTAGGTTCATTTGGGGTCGACATGTCAACAAGTTTCAAGCGATTGGTGACGTCCGTTCCTTGTGACTTGTCACATCCTGACTTGAGTCTGATATTATGGTATCCATGACCGTTTCGTGAACCCAAACTGGATTGTGTTCGTTGACCTGATTACATAACTGCCGTTCCGTTCTACCTATGTTAGTAACTCGGTACTCACACGAGAATCCATAAACGATGTAGGATTTCAAGTTGAATGTCACTTACATTTGACCGAAACCTTTGCATTCAGATAGACTTTCCAGTTAACCTCTTTCGAAAGGAAAAACTAGACTCGTGTTTCGTCAGTAGCGGATATTTTTGCCACGGCCGAGATTAGAACTCCGGCCGCGCTTTCATGAGGCAACCGCGTTGACAATTGCGCCGTTGACCTCACATTAGGCACGATGGAAGTATTATATCTTAACTTTGGGCCACTTTTACTTGTGAGTTATGAACAGATTGCACGGTCGTCTCGAGAGGAGATACAGTAACCGTTCTGTTAACTCTAGTCGATAGCCCCGCGATAAGGACTTCCTAGACAGATCGAAATCCCCGACCTCATTATGCCTCCTTGACGATATTGTAGAGTACTGCTAAGTAGTCGGGGATTTGGTTAATTTCAGGTAAAATTTGGCATTAGACGATGTTTTCTGTGGTGGTGGTGATGGGATTCGGTTGGTGCTGAACAGCATGACTAATTGGGCTGTGTAGAACGTGCGCCCTATGGACGCTTGAGACGGGTTTTCAACAAAGTAGTGACGTCATCAACCTTGTGAGGCAGACGGAGGTGGACATTATTTTGGGAGCTATTGAAGCCATTGCGACATCCAGCCTGTCTGTAGGTGATATTGTTATTTGGCTTCACACTAGCCATTGAACTTTGCTATATAAACCCGCATATTGCAGTATGTATCTGATGAGATATAGCGAAATTTGTTCAAGAAATACACTGTACATGAAACTGTTTCTGACTTCTGTGTCCGAAAAGTAGTCAGTCCTGTAATGACCCAAACAACCATCTAGTATAGATTAATGTTTACTTTCATTGTTAACTCTTCTTGTACAATGAATTTCGATTTTTGCGACGAACTAATTCCAGGAGCAAGTACTGGAGTGGAAAATGATGACGATTGATACACGTAGAATGTTAGTGCTCTGGATTCTTGGTCTCCAGGTGTACGATTTCACTGGCAAATTGGTTATTAAGAATCACCGGGAAGGATAAAATTCAAAAACTTGTCTCCGAAATGA
Source organism: Paragonimus heterotremus (assembly GCA_013368495.1). NCBI lineage: Eukaryota > Metazoa > Platyhelminthes > Trematoda > Plagiorchiida > Troglotrematidae > Paragonimus > Paragonimus heterotremus. The sequence continues at coordinate 47,197 of LUCH01001284.1, read as the reverse complement.
GCGGTTTTGTTTTGAACCCATATCAAGAATCTTTTAGTTTGAATATGTTTGAGACTAGCTGAGCATTCGTATTTTTACAGCAGTTTATAGTTGGGTTTACTTAATCGTCCCACTCCTGGTAAAAAAAAACACCGTCAGACCATTTCCAGGAACGTCGTTGAGGTTGCGACGCCAGCATTGAGAACTTTGGAACGTAATGGGTTCATCACTAAAGAGATTAACGCTCTCAGATTAAGGACTGGACAGTGGGCTGGAAGTAATCACATTGAATGAAGTTCGAAATACGTGACGCTGGAGCCTTGAACCGGATATTGAACGCTAGATTTATGAAATCTAATCGTTCGCGAAAGACGTAGAAGACGTTTGGTAATAAAATGTTACAAGTTGGCACATACCACATGTTCCAAGACAAAGTGTTTTGAAAGAAGGGGTTTACTATCTGACGTCGAGAAGTGATGCAGCACCCTACATCTTGTACTCCAACACCGTCAGTTGTTGAATGGAGATAACGGAAGTGCACACTATTCAGTACAACTAATTTTGTTTTCTGGACTTGGAAAACTGTGGTGCTCCTCGATCTGACAAATTGGCAATTAATACATAGTTCTCATTGATGAAACATTTTACGAATTACAAGTTTTGGGCTGTTCGAGTCCACATTGAGGGAAGGGCACTGAATAAGGTAGGGGCAAAGGGTGGGCATTTATTGATTGCTCGAAAGCCAACTATAGGAAGTACCGGAATACTTGAAGAAAAGGTTCATGTTTGAGAAAGCTATCACCGAATTGGAGATGACGGCGACCGATCGACGTGGGTTTGTTTTTGTTTGGCGTCACTACAGGGAGGCACAATGATCACATACCATCTAGCTAACAGGACGGTACGGCCGTTCACATAAATGATGTTCAGCAAGCCACATGAAAATTAGGACGAACTCGCCAACGAGAACGCAATGATAAGACAAGTTTTTTGATGACGGAAGCGGTGTATTGGACTAATCATAACCTCAATGAGTGTTATTTGTCGCATACTTTGTTACTTTTCCTCAAAAGTCAGAATAACAAAAGTCTAAGTGGCACTAAACAATCGCAATTGTCAGGAAAACAATACCCTTTTTATAGAATAACAACGATGTTTACATTGACGATTGCTGTTGGACGACAAGTATGTTGTCTTTTGTTTGACCGGTTCATTATTACTTTATCAGACCTCGTTTCAAGTAGTTAGGTTGTTTAAATCCGAAACGTGTTCAGGTAAATTCATGATCGCCTTATTCAAACAGACTCGACGAGGCAACTGATCGCCATTTTTGATTGGCTGTCACCGTCTGCCACAGTTCCGCTCGCAACAGCTTTTGCCTGAGCTATAATTGGCTGAACGTCCTTCAATCAGGAACCAGTTCCAGTACAGTTCTACAACAGTATATAGTCAGAATGCGTACACCAAAGACTGCCACTTTGGCTCGTAGGTTACGAGGGCAGGATGACCACTAATGACGGCTTTTGAGAACCAGATTAAATATCGGATCGAATACGGTTCAGATGAATAATAATTGAGACATTCGGCGAGTACAGAGAGGTGTGTGCAATACATGCCCGTTTCTTAATTATGCTTGGTGCCTACAACCTTCTGATACAACACAAGTTTACATTCTTCAGTTGTGTTGACCTGTGTGCCACCGAACTCACGTTGAGCCCAATCAAATTATCTCGTTTGAAGGTTCAGTCACGTTCACCTGTTTGTAACGTTCAGAATTCGTAGTCATTTTGAGGGTAGACGCCGTCTTTGTTACTCCAGTCAATAACATCACAATCGGAAAGTCTTAATCACTTCGGAGCCACAGAATTCATTGGAATCCCCGATGTATGTTTGATTTAAGATAATTAATTGGGATTCGCCACGTTATTTGGTAAAACAGTTACTTCAGAGGATGATTGGCAACCACTGCATGCCCATCGTCAATCATAAGCGCTAGTGCTCACCATTGATCCTGTTTCATGCATTGCTGCAGTTAAATAAAACAGACAAATAGTTCTACACCTCCCATGGTTGAGTGTTAGAATGAGATGAACCAGACACGAATGAATTTAAAGTTCATCCATTCTCTACACACGACATGCAGCTCATCGTGCACGTTATGCAGCCAGCTTCCTAGCGTGTGGGTTCGATTTGACATCGCGATGATTGGCGATTTTCAAATCTGTGTTGTTCAGCTTTCTCGCTGACTGTACAACAGACCACATATATTCCGGTTTCCAGTTCGTAATGGACGGAAATTAGCGTATTTACATGGATGGTTCACTTGTTGCCTGACTTGCGTGGCTGCCTTATTCAGTGTAGTTCCAGTAATGTTCTGTTGAGTCATTTTGTTTAGTGTGCCATCCGGTTCTCACCTGTTGCCTGTTCTCACATTTCGACAATTCCGACCCTTTTCCGAAGATGGTCAGCACTCCAGCCACCCGCGTTTGAATTGTTCCGTTCTCATACAGTATGATTGTCTCGATTGCTCTGTTCCCCGCTTAGTATCCGAGAAAAGCATTTGTCTCCAATTTCCTGGACCCGTTTGATCTGGTATCTATGTTAATTTTGTTTTCACTGACTTAGAGTACATCCCGACCGCAAAATCCGGAATCCGATCCAAAGAGCAGCCATGATTCGAGCTTACATGTCATGTTTGAATATTAGAATATTTCCTACCCCCACTGGAGTACAGACCAAAAAACAGGAATGCTAATCGAGTCGGGTGAGGGAACAGTCACAACACTTCGTTGAAGCTACAACCCGATTAGCTGGTTGTGGACGCACATTTTCAATCAAGTCACTTGGCTCCATCGTCCCACTCAGCGACTGGTCTACAATCGGTAACATCTGGTTGCTCCACCTACACGTTTCAGGGCTTGAGATCCAGTGCCGTGAAATATTCGCTCGCTTATCCGACTCGGTCGACAAGCCTGTTTGTTGGTTTGGTCTCCGGTGCGGATGAAAAATTCATATATTCAAGTATGTCACACACGTCCGAGACATGACCACTCTTTGACTCACACATTGGATTTCGCTATCTGGATCCTACCTCTGGGAAGTACTGTAAGGAGCAAGCAGTGGGTGCAACCGATTTCACAGTGGCTTCGTATCATGTTTACCCACCACAGAGACTTCGTTATCAAGTCCTGACTGTCCTGTCCTGGTAGGATAGGATCTTGTACTGACCCGTTGCCACGCTATTCTCACATTCACGAGTAATCTGTAATCGTTTCTAGACGTGCACCAATTTTTGCTGCTTTTTCTCTCGTATTAAGAGCACAAGTGCTATAACAGGAACTTTTAGGGAGGTTAATTTGATTTAAAAATGATCCACTGACTTATCCAATGTGTCTATGGAGGCACGCTGTGAATTGTCGATGTATCAGCGGACACTTTCAGCAGGCTAACAGCATCATCCGTCGAACGCTAACTCACTGTACTGTATCTTTTTCCTACTGCGGTTCATCAAGCTGAACCTTTTCGGAAGATTCGCTGTTGACCCAATCCCTCGACCGATTGGTTGGACCTGTTGAACGATTTCGTTGACCTAGACGAGAGCAGGTTTAGTGACCCATAATAGCCGGTCATGGAATCGGCTGAGTGATGTTCGCGCAATTCAGTCAGTCCGTCCTGAAATGGGACCACGACCGACCCATTTGATGTGCTTAAGAACCTAATTAGAGCCTTTACAAACTTTGGTGGGAATTGTTGTACAGGCGAGGATCTCATGACCTTTGAGTGACCTGGACGCCGGTTGAGTTTCTTCTGTCATTAAAAGTTAGCCAGGTTGTGGAACGATTTACAGTTACACGGTCTAATTGGCACGTTTGTTTGTGATTGGCGCCCCTCTTGTTTTCGGATCTCACTACTTACAGATTTAACTAACCTTGGGTTTTACAGCAGCGTTCCAGAGTTGATGGCGCGCTTTATTTGCGTGGTTTAATGTTCATTCCTACTTTTTTGAAAACGGTTTCTGCTTTTATTAAGTACTTTCAGTTCGTGTGGTAATTCATGTGAATGCAACCTAATGTCATCATAATCACAGAGAGCAATATATCAGTGGTTCACACTGATGCTTAACTGTTACAGTTCACTGTCAGTTTCATATGTAAAGCGTTTGTGATGAGCTCACCGGTATTCGGTAGCTTTTACTGTTGAGTAGTTTGGACTATTAAAAGTTACTGGTGACTTCCTGGTTGAATAAACACTTTCTTCCTGGTTCTTTTTTTCTTCTGTCGCTGATTAGAGCTCATCAACAGTGTATATCCTTATTTCTGGCAGGACTAGTAATTGGTTTGAAAGTACAGCTAAAACGGTTTGAGCTCTAAGACAGATTGTGTTGCCTATCTGCAAAACTTTTTAAACAATAGAAAATATGTTGATTGTTAGGATGTAAGTTGTGCTATCGTTACAATAATACTGTACCTCATTTTCCCCATTACGTTCAGTAATACAAGTATTGCAACTGCAAGTTATTGTGATGTAGCAACCGAATGAATACTGCCGTTTCACATGTTCGTTATATGGTGGTTGTCATGACAATGTGCATTGGTTTTGATTCAATTGGCTGCTAGTCCGGAGTATGTTGATCTATGTTCTGGTCGTCGAAAAAGCGCACAATAGTTCATTGTGCTTATGTTTGTTTTTTTATGCATAGTCAAATGTAGCGAACGTACACACTTTGTGTATGCCTCTCAGGCGGCATGTTCACTGATCCAGGTCAACATCCCCTGACACACACACGCACAAACGACCAATCCCATTACATCATGGGAGATGAGTTTATTAGGTTTTTGTGTAGGTTGATTACCTTCAGATGAATAGGTCGAATTTTCTGGAGTTGCCATCACATTGGACAACTTTTGCAAACAGGCTGTCCACACCAGACTTCCTGTCCGCCAGATGTGAAATGGCACTGTCCACTCAGTACTTGAAGGCTGTTTCTGCTTGGACATTTCAGCATTAACCATGAGTGTGTGTTGTATTAAGGGTCAAACAGTAAAATTCCGTCGATCGATTTGCTGGGACTGAGCGCAACAAGATGTCTTATCTTGATCAAAATAAACGTCTGTTACAGACACAAGGCCACCAACTTTAATAATTGTAATTCGTCTGTAGAGAGCCTTTTGAAAACTTAGTATATTTGTAAATTTGTTGGTCCCTGAACTGAGAAAATTCGTTCCCATCGTCCCTTATTTTTTCCTCACTAACTGGACATTTGTTCTGACTACCTTACCCACCCCGTTTTATTTTATTGAACTAGTTTGTCATTAATTGTCTGCGGTGCGAATAGCCATTCTTAACTTGGCCTACTCGTGTGACGCTTCACTTTTGATCTTGTTGGTCCCGTTGGGAAACTATTGAGACAATCGTCGTGAACGATTGGGTTTTAACTGCTGTATATATTTGATGCACTTTCTCTAAGAGTACCGTAGAAATATTTGGATCCAATCTTGTTTTCAATCTGGGGTTCCGTTTTCGGACTACGCGTAACTCAACGATCTGTCGTGGATCGTTACAAGGTGCTTGTACAGCAGCACCAGCAACGACAACAATAACAACGACATCAAGGAACCACAGTATGCAAACAGACAACGTTGACTTTTCGTCTGTCCACATGGTATACATTTTATTGCATTGCTGCATCCTGATCTTCTGGTCACATAGATGATGTCCTTCCAGCTTGACAGACCGAGAACAGTATATGTCCGCCGCAGATCGTGAAATCATCTTCCGTAATGGTTGTGGCTCAACTTAGTGATCGTAGTTTCAAACGTTGCTATTCCTTTTCATTGTCATGGGATGAAGTCGATCGAATGGACACTTGTGTCAGTCACATTGTTTCATGCGATCTTCATATGATTGCCACCATTAGGTACTCATATGGCAGGTCATTTGTTTGGTCTTCGTTCATCGAAGCGGTGATGTGAAAATTCTAAAAGAAGAACTAAATCCAAAGAAGAGATAAATTGGAGAAAAAACGTGACCACTCAGAGGGGCACGCAGTCGTGCATATGCAATTACTTTCGTGAACTGTTGCACTTCTGGGGCTGTGGCGCATGCTTACTCGCTGAAACACAACCACGAACGGCTGATATATTTCAGCCTATAAGAACACCACTTCGCCAATGGTCTCTGTGATCTGGTGGTTGTAGATGCAGATACAGCATGTAACGCCGCAAGCTTCAATGACGAATAACGTCTCCAGTTTGTGAACTGGGCGGTCGCGAAGTCTTCAGCTGTGCAGGCGACTCCTATCAACTTCACTGAACGAAGTAATTGGAGTTTTCATAATCTGCGATCGCGACGTTGCCTAATCGCCTCGTGGCTCTTTTTCGTCATTAGTCTAATCACGTGAAGTATGTTTGAATCTACGTCACGAACAGACCACGTCTCCGAATCAGATCGTGGAATGGATGGTACATGTGCATTCTACGCTCCTACTCCTTCTAGCTACAGTCAGAAGTCTTCTCAACAAAGAATCAGCGGGTAGTCTAGTTAATTACCGCTGTAATTTTGAGTACGTTAGATGGCTTCTAGTTCGGTGAGTACTAATGAAGTCAGTCAAAACATAGTTGTTAAAAATCCACTAGCAGAATAACCTGAAGATCACATGTGTCCTCACTCAACGCTATTCACGTCGTCATATTTCATTACTAATTTTGGTGTGGTTTACTGGCGGGGGGGATATTTCATACAGTTTTCTGAATGGCTTAACCACTTGTGTTCAACTGTCCCACAGAGCTTTTGACTCACGAATACAATAACCAAACACAACCATACAGCTGTGTTTCGTTTTTCATCAAGGTCAACGTTGTGAACGGAATACTTTCGATTGTTTCGCACAACCTTGCGGCCCATACGGTACATGTGTGGATCAAATAGACGGCCTGTTATGCAACTGCCTTCTTGGAGTGAGTGGGGATCGCTGTCAGTTGTTTGATCATCAGCCAGTTCCGATGGATCCTGCTCAACGACTGACGTCTGTTATTGACCCTAACTCTCCTCCATGCCCAGACCAACCTTGTCGTAATTGGGCCCAGTGTTCTCCATCAAATAGAACATTCACAAGCGCAACCATACCGGGTTCCGGACCCGTTGCTTGTCAGTGTGATACAGCTGTAGGATTCTTTCAAGGTATGCACGATTGAACAAACAGCTTTCCTAAGCCCATTGTTTTATGTATTGTCTCAAATGTGTTAAACGCCACGGTGTACGGAATCATGCGGTTTGTTTTGTGTAAAAATCTATAGAATGATGACGTCCTCAGACCACGTGACTTTCGATCACAGATTTCTCTTTAAGCCAGACGTTTCTAACTTGCTAACTTCAAAACAGTGTTTCGATTTCCGTTACGCACACTAACTAATGGCTCACTAGTACCTATGTCTGTCCTAAGCGAAGATTGATTTCTGGCTCACACGCGACTGAAACTGTAAATAGTTGCAAGTAGTATATATATAGTATTCTAGAGAAATACTCTATTAACTGTTAATTTCAAGGTCATTGTTGTTCGCAAAAAATGACAAAATTAACCAGTGGTCACGTTTAACGTGTTTTTCATTCTAACAAACAAATACGTGGTGTTGATATCGATGGCCAGTACTACTTTGCAAATGGTCCACTACCAGCAGGAAAACGGGTTTTCCAGATGTTTATTTTTTTTGTATCTTCGTTCGAGAATTATCGTCAAGACTATTGATAGGGATTAACTTGGTCACAATTGGTTGTTTTTGTCAATCACCACAGTAGGAAAATGCATGCTACAAATGAATGTATACAGAAATTTTAATCTAACTTTATTTTTCCTCTAGTGTACGAAAACATCAATCCACCAGAGTGACTCAAGTTTATTTGGGAACTGGAAAGACGGTGACTTAGAAAGGCACAAAACAGATATTTCAGTGAACGTTTTAAAGCTGATAATCTGTTTAAATTTGAATACCATCAGCGGTCCGCTGTTCCTTTCGCGTCCAATCATCGTGTGCTTCCCCGCGCGTATTTAACATTGACTCCGTGAGCTTTACCGTGTGTACTCTGATTGAAAACACTATCGATCTATGCCACATGATCCAGGCGTTGCAAACGTTGGTCCTCGACATGTCCGACATCATTCCACGTCCGACCAGTCGGCTTCTTTTTGTTTTGCTCACCACACGGGCTCGTTCGCATATCGATCAGTGAGTGTGGGGATGGTGGTGGTACGCAATTTCAAATTGGTTTGTGGGTACTCACATCAGCCATTTTGCACAGGCGACTCAAAATCTTGTCATCCTGTATAGGCGAGTAGCTGCCCCTAGCACAGCCCAAACAGTTGTTCAATTAGCTCAAACGAAGTTCGGCTTCGGGATACATGGTCGGACTACGCAATTCAATGGGGAGCTTTTTGTTACTGGTTTTCATCGAATGATGATGTGCACTGATGGGGGCATATTATACTTCAATGGGAGGTTAGCAAATTTCATTTGTGTGATGCTATTCATCTCCACCGCTTTGCACCAAATTAGAAACCGTGTGATCTCAAACATTCTATTTGGGCGGGTACTATGAGTAAATTCTTTCTAATTGAAACCTTACAGGTGAGATTGGCACTGATACAGTTCACCAATGTTAATCTCACCTTGTTGCAACGCGTGGTTGCACCGTTTGGAGGATTTAGAATGGGTGACCGAGTTTGATTTCAACAAGACTGTCATACCATACTATGTACACGTCATTCGTGATTAACTCCATGACGTCTTCAGTCGATGGTTTTTGGTAGAAACTACTGTATGATCATTGAGTTCCCCAGATTCTACCCCAATCAGTTTGTTTCTTTGAAGTTGCCTCAACTATAGTGTATACAATCGAAGACCAGAAATTGGATGTGATTTACTCGTTAGAGAAATCTTTTATCACATTCTTTCACTGGACGTGAGGTGGACGGACGACAGATTGAACTTTTCTTGTGAATGGCTTTATTTTTCACTGTTTTCCGGCGTCTTTTTCAATATCACTAATCGTTAAAGTGACCTTGGTGACTACTTGATGTTCTGGCTGAAACAAATTGCACTATAGCACACAATTCGTCAACCGGCTACGTTTCAGCCTCTAGAATACAACTAAGTTTTATCACCAGCTTGCACAATGATTTTCGAATGTTTACGTAGTCCCAGAAATAATTAATGATGACGTCATAAGGGGCATTGTTGGAAACATTTGAGCTGCTATTGTAGTGCAAAGGCGTCCAATAAAGCACGCTTTTTATTGTCCAACATGTTAGTTACCATACCACACGCGCGCTTGCGATTTTGAATCACAATTCCAGTCCACAACAGCCCCGGTTTCCGCTCACGCGTCGTGTACACTTCTACCTGGTTTATGTGTGTGATCGGCGCCTTCTATCCGGGGGTTTTCCACTTGCCATTCCTCGTCCGTCTATTGGATTTCGTTGAACGATGGCTCGTCCAATCTTTAGCCATTTAGCTTCACGCCTCCCTCGTCCCTTGCTTAGACGTAGAATGCGAATTAATGTAGGTGCCTTCAATGTTCGCACTCTAAAACAGGTAGATCAACATGCCGCCCTCGCACGAACGTTAGACTCATTGCATGTCGATATGCACTGTATCTCGGAAACTAGAATCCAGGACAGTAGTGAACGTATGGAACTAACAACATCTGTATTGTCTACCCGATATTGGTTATACACTTCGGGTGACTCTACGGCGGCCGTTACAGGTCAGGCTAAGGTAGGCGTAGTCCTCAGCACGAAGGCTGCAGCTGCATTGATAGACTGGATCCTTGTTAACAGTAGACTTTGTGCTGTCTGCTTACCAGGTTCAATTAAGACCAACTCTAGACGTAAAACTTTCGGAAACCCTTTCATTGTGTCTGTTTATGCTCCAACTGGCTGTAGTGACGTCGATGTCTAGGATGCATTTTATTCGGATCTGGCCACTCTCCTTTGGTCAACAAATTGCTCTACTATGACCATTTAAACTGAAGATATGATCGCCCAGGTCGACCGCCTTGATGAGGCGGAGTCTCTTTCAGATGGCAGGTCCATGCTAACGCCACATCGCTCGGATGATGACAGGCAGCTGTTTCAACTGTGTGCCGAACATAGGCTATTTTTGTATCCAGCACTGGTTTTAGACATTAGAAACATTATTGTTATACTTGGCTCTCTCTTCCCCGCATAAAACGTGGTCTTAGATGGACCACACAGTTGTTAGTTATAGGTAGTGCGGCTCCATTCAGGACAGCTATTCTTAATGGAGCACATGTTTGAGTTTAGACCATGCGTTTGTACGTTGTCGTTTTGTGCTTACTTCTTTGGGCAACAGCCCCGTAGACCGTGACAACT